>JAVYIG010002983.1:0-216722 GCA_035222895.1 Strongylocentrotus droebachiensis | reverse complement strand
CTGATGAAAGACCCATGGCTAGGCTGGTTATCAGTCCAAGTAAGCGATTTGCTCGAGAGACGACATACCCAACATGGCTATCCCAAGACATGCGGTTGTTTATGATGACACCCAAGTACTTGGTTTCAGTAACCACCTCCAGTTGCATATCATTCAGATAGTACTGCGGTTGGCCCGGTTGCCTTTTCCAGGATATTCTCATGACTTTGGTTTTGGAGGTATTCAGACTCATTTTGTTTCTGTCACACCAGTCCGCAAGAGCGTTGACATCATCTTGAAGCGCTTGCTGATCTATGGGGTCATGGATAGGTCGTGAAATAACAGTGTCATCTGCAAACAATGCACAACTCGATAAAACAACCTCAGGGAGGTCATTAATGAATAGGTTAAACAGGCATGGTCCTAGGACACTCCCTTGTGGAATACCTGAGGTAGGTGTTGACCACTCAGAGTAATGTCCTTTGTGTTGGACGCGTTGTAATCTGCCAGATAGAAATGCATGGATCCAGAACCAGATATCGCTTGAGATGTTATAGAGAGAAAGCTTCTGCAGAAGGACATCATGAGGCATACGATCAAAGGCTTTCGCAAAGTCGAAGAATATCGCGTCAATAGAAGGGGGGTCTACGCTTGTCCAGGTCCTGGAGCCAGGAGTGTGTCAAAGTTATTAGCTGGGTAACACATGACTTATGATGAACAAAACCATGTTGGAATGGAGTGAGGAGGGCAATTTGATTCCATGTGGTCAGAGATCGCTCTTGAAATCAGAGACTCCATCAGCTTGATGACAATAGATGTTAACGCGACCGGGCGATAATTTGAAACAATTGATTTATCCCCAGCTTTGAACACTGGGACAATATTTGCAGATTTCCAACCTTCAGGTAGTGATCGTTGGCTGAGTGACATATGAAAAAGACGTTGCAGGATAGGAGATATCACATCCACTGATTTCTTGAGAAGAATGGGGGTGATTAAATCGGGGCCAGGACTTTTCTTGTCCTGTAACTGCATGATGCCCCTGTGAATTTCCTGAGTTGATATCGAAATGGAATGGAGTTGAGGTAGTGGATGATCACATGCACTAGGACCATCGGGCAACACACATGGAGGAGGGGTAGATTGACTGGAAGAATTCTCCAAAGCTGTTGGCTATGTCACTAGGCTTATTAATGACTGCCCCACCTACGAGTAGAACTGGAGGAGATGTACTCTTCTTCCTAGATCTGACATACGCAAAGAAACGCTTCCTGTTGTCCGGGAGAGCGAAGAGCTTGTTTACATACATCCAGTAGCTCGCATTAATTGCGTTCTTTGTATCATTGCGAACAGCTTTGAATTTTTCCCAATCTCGTGGATCATTTGAACACTTTGCATGCTTAAACGAAATGTGCTTTTTGGTGATCAGCTTCTTTATTTCCTTCGTAATCCACGGTTTGGATTTTGTTGATTTACTAAGTTTCCGGGGAATCGCATCACGGGAGGCAGCATGAAAAATGTCAAGAAAACCTTCCCAACTGGCATTGATGTCATTGGCATCAAAAAAGAGATGCCAAGGAGCCAGCTCAAGGAGACGGTTAAAATGGTCAAAGTCAGCTGCCTTAATCAGAAGAAATTCACGTAGAGTATTCCTGCAAGCGTAAGGTTTCGGTGATCTCAGTTTGAAGAAAACAGAAAAATGGTCGCTACACACAGGATTCGGCTCAGTAAAAACAGATTCCAATAAATCTGGACGATTTGAGTAAAGATGGTCAATAATGGAGCCTATTGTAGGGTCACAGGAGTACCCCACCACCAATGTTTCCGGTACGCTGATGGTTGACTGGTTGTTCGCGATCCCGTCGGAAAATAACATAATCATTTGGTATGGCAAGTTCAGAATTCTCACAGCTGGAATCAAGCCATGTTTCAGTAATACTGATAATATCAGGTTGTTTACAATCAATGTATGCCTCCAGATCAGCAATTTTACGTCGGATGCTACGAGCATTGAACGATACTCCAGTGATACACTTGTTGGAGTTCATTAAAAATGAGCTGTGCGATTCAGCTATTAAAAGGAGTAAGCAGAGGATACACAGCTGATAAAAGAATCCCATACTTGACTGGAATCCGCATGTCCACTTAAAATATTCCACTTTAACACAGGCCTATTGTTACATATTGAATACAGTTAAGCGGGGTAGCCACCTGTAAAATGGTTAGTACAGTGCAGTGTAGGCCTACTTACACAGAAATGGCTTAGTGGGGCGAGACACACAATGTAGATGTTCTTTGGCCACAGTAAAAAGACCATTAAAATGTTACTAGAAGCAAGCATACCATATCAGTAGTTCCTCTTCCCTGTGATAATGTTCTTCAATGGATACGTTTCAACTTTCAAGCTGAAGAAGCCATGACATCAGATAGGTTTTGATTCAAACTAGAGAAGATTATTACATTTCAACCACTTAGTTTAGCTCATGTATCCCTATAATCTCCCTTTCCCTGTTTTTCCTTAACTTTTAACAGTTAATTATGTCATTTGTAGTTTAAGGAGCCTATCCACAACAAGCTTTGCTTTTCCATAGGCTCTGCCACTTTAACTCTGAAGTTCAACTCAAGGAAAATATTCTAAATAGTGTGTACCGGTATTGTATGTACATGTATATTATAATTATTTTCAATATGTTGTAATACACTCTTTGTAAAATGAGATATTGTGGAATTGTGGAAACCAATAAACTATCTATCTATGGTTCATGGAAAAGGTTCAAGTATCTTACCTTGACGTACACACTAGCCCTTAAGAAACCAAACAGCAGGCATCCAGCGACCGAGCCTACATAGACCAACTGGTAGAATCTTAGCATAGGATTATCAGACACATTCATCTGACTATAGGGATCAAAATCACTTCCTACTGTGGAGGCATTCTAGAAGCAAGAAATCAACATCAGACAAAATTGTCAGTTAATATGAACATCTAAAATCATCATATTCAACATTTATAGTCTACTCAAAGAAGCTAGAGACATGATTGTACAAGAAATGGACTGAAATCTTGAAGTGTAAATTTCCTACCAGTTACACACTGTACATTTTGAAATGCACATTTTTACCAGAATTTCCTTTTTCAATGATTCACATGTAAGATTGAGAACATGCATCATCTGCTCAGAGCCAAAAGTGTGTTATCTCTGTATAACAGTATATGAGTGAGTGCCCTGCTGGCTTCGACTACCGTAAATCTCCGTGTATAAGGCGCACTTTCTTTTTTTAAAGTTTCGATTTATGCCCGGCGCTATGCCTGGCAATGTCTCCCAGCTCAGTAATCTGTGTGTTGACTCACCATTCGGAAACTACAACAACACTAAAATTTGTCTGTCATCTGGTTTGAAAGTAATCTTTCTAATAGATCTCAATATGTAGTTTATAATAATAATTCATGGCGTACCACAAGGTTCTATCCTAGTTTTTAATTTACATTAATGATCTTACACATTATTCTAAAAACGACATTGTTACTATTATTTGTGACAAGTTCACAAGCACAAATCGGCGCCTTCAACTGCACCTCGATGTTAAATGAAAGTCCTTCCCCGCGTGGGTTTTTGGCAACAACAACAAAAAAAAAAATAAAAAAAATAGGGGTGCGCCTTATAAACAGGTGCGCCTTATACACAGAGATTTACGGTAGCTGAAATTTTAAGTTATGGATGAAGCTACAACCATTGGTGATATTGACACTGTACATGTATTACTGTATGTCTCTATGACACATTCTCATAGCACAGTAAACACTGTTTCAAGATCGTCTCCAAGGCAATAGTTATAACCATTTCTCTCAGAGTAGTCTAAATGTTGTATAACATCTGGGGGGTGTTTCACAAAGATTAAGATCGACTTTAAGTTGAACATAACTATGGCAGGCCATTCATGCCACTGTTTGCTCTCACCGTTTACTGGCATTAGTCTCTCAAGGGACGTACAAATTATGGTCACAAACCTACAGAATTTATATTTTTTGATAAATCATTTTTGAAGGAAAAAATATTATCTAAAGATCATAATGGTAAGAGCAAACGGTGGCATGAACGGCCTGCCATATTTAAAGAGTAGGTTGAGTTCTGGAAAGAGGTGAAAAATAATTTGTGAGCGTTATCATTGTACATGTATTATGCAAGTGAAAGAACATCAGAGAAAAAATGTTCCCTGAAAAGCATGGCTCTTCAAATGCCTTAATATTCTAAACATGGCATGTAACATCATAAAAATCAGGACAGATTTTTATACCACATGTTAGTGTAGTCCCATATACATTTTTCTGTGTACAGTGCTTGTAACTTGACCAAGACTTGGTCAAATTTCTTATCTTTTTGATGATTCCAGATACTTGCAGTTCACACCAATACTTATATGCTAGATAATTAACCTTTCGTGATCGATTCCACAACGTTTCTTTCACAATGCAATCTCTTGACCAGAACTCAACTTTATCTTTAAGTCCAACTTAAAGTCCATCTTAGTCTTTGTGAAACAGTCCCGTTTTAATACACTTACCACGTGTATCTTGGTGCCATTGCCCTGCTCTAGCCAGTAGCTGAGCCAGAAGTTACCGAAGGTGGCAAAAGCCTGAGAGATGAGGAAGATGAGTATGACAAAGAGTGACACCATCACCCCTCCGGCAGCTCTCATGTATGCTAGGTAGGTCTTAGAGGGCCGAGCTTTGGACTCTAGGGCTTCAGGCTGGTGCAGCTTTCCTACAGTGAGGGAGAGAGAGGGAGAGAGAGGGAGAGAGAGAGAGAGATTGGGAGAGAGAGGGGAGGGATGGAGAGAGGGAAGAACAGAGAGAGACACAGAGAGAGGGGGGAAGAGAGAGGGGGAGGGAGAGAGAGAGGGGAGAGGGAGAGAGAGAGAGGAGAGGGAGAGGGAGAGAGAGGGGAGGGATGGAGAGAGGGAAGAACAGAGAGAGACACAGAGAGAGGGGGGAAGAGAGAGGGGGAGGGAGAGAGAGAGGGGAGAGGGAGAGAGAGAGAGGAGAGGGAGAGGGAGAGAGGGGAGAGGGAGAGAGGGAGGGATGGAGAGAGGGAAGAACGGAGAGAGACAGAGAGAGAGGGGGAAGAGAGAGGGGGAGGGAGAGAGACAGAGAGAGAGAGGGGGAGGGAAGGAGAGAAAGGGAGGGATGGAGAGAGAGAGGGAGGGATGGAGAGAGGGAGGGAGGGAGAGGGGAGAGAGAGAGAGGTAGGGAGGGAGGGAGGGAGAGAGAGAGAGATAGAGAAACAAACAGTCAGAGGAAACGTGTCAGTAAGAGCTCAAATAGTAATTTGATAATTTAAAAGAAACATGTACAGTACATTGTAGTAAGAACCCATAATTTCTATACAACATCTCCCAAAATGCCCCCCCCCCTGAAAGTAAAAGACATACACCTGTACACATAAATTGTATTCTAGAAACAATGTTGTTTTTCAGTGGTAATAATTTTACTTGACATGGCAAAAATGTTACATTGGAAATGGGGACATCCAGCTCTGGAAATGGGGACATTCTGCTTTACAAATGGGGACAATCAGATCTAGAAACACAATTCTCATTACGCAAGACCTACTGTACAAGAGATACAGAATACATTGCACATGAGATGATAACTCTAATTGTAATTGTTCAACATGCATGCATACAATAAAAACATATACCAGTATACATGTACTTACCCTCCACAGAATCTGTCAACAATCAAATTATGTTTCACAACTTGTCAAAATACACTTACAAATGTACCATTACAAAACAACAAAATTACAAGTACATGTACATCCATTACAAATTGAACTTTAATAGTGAAAATGCTGTTAGGGCTTTCAATATATTACACTAATATGGATTATTGTGCAATTACAATATGCAAAAACTATTGATTAATAGTAACACATACACACACACAAACACACTAATGGAATAACTATATATACATGTAAACGCATCCATCACCTCATCAAATTGCATGCAAACATTGACTTTGACTAAATACCAAACAAAATAGTGAATTTAATAATCATTTGGGAATGTTGTACACCTTTTCATAGAGACAATTAAAGGCGTGTTCAGATATGGAGCAGTAAACCAACGTAAAAAAAGCCGTTTATTTTTTAACAGTTAAGATGAATGGCTTGAATCTGAAATCCACGATGTAAGGTTAAATGCAGAAAAGCAGCAGGGAAATTAAACAGTCAGAGAAATAAACAGGCTGACGAAAGTTTGAACAGAACCAGAATTTTTTTGTTGTTGAAATTAATGTAGCATGTACCTGTAAAACCACCTTACATATGGTAATTTCAAATTGGCGAATTAGTCACGTTGATATGATGTAACGTCAGACAATTCTCTCCCGTTTGCTCATACACACAAATAACTTGCATATAATGTTTGTAAATCTAATTGCAGGGCAACATTTAATATTTCTGGCAGACAATGATATCCACAATATCATGTACAGTATGTTCAGTAGATGACCCTGGATGGTAAGAACGTGGACCCGTTTCACAAAGCCTTTTTTCAATGACAAATGACAAAAATCAGTGACAAATCTGCTGATAACCAATCAGAAGCAAGGATTTCAGTAGCTTATAACAAAAACGGTCATTTGTCACTGATGACAAGTTTTGTGAAACAGGTCCCTGGAGACTCAAGTAATAAATGGGAGAGTTGTACCCAATTATGTTACAGACAAATGACCAATCAATTCACCAGTTTTAGATTCACAAAGACTAAGTGATCTCATCTTTAAGCATTTATGACTTTCTTATTATTTGTCCATTTTTCAAACTTTCATGAGCCTGTATCTCAATTTTGTCTATTTTCATACAATTCAACTTCTTACAAAATGTTGGATTGCCCTATTATTATAGTCTGGCTAAAAATAGGTTAATTAATTATTTGATTTATTGCATCAAGTGTAGCTTTTTCAAGAATTCTGAGCTTCTTGAAAATTATAAATGTTACAGATCAGAGTATAATGATACATTATATCTTATAATACTAATAATTCTAATCTCAATATACATGCAATACATGTAGGATAAATATTGAACTTGAGTATGATACGAAGCACAATTCATTTGTTGGAACTTTTGGCAAAACTGCATAAATTTCACATATATTTCCTCGCAAAACATTTGTTTCTGTATTTTTTTAAAGGTAATAAGAAGAGAGAAAGAGGGAGAGAGAAAGAGGGAGAGAGAAAGAGGGAGGGAGAGAGAAAGAGGGAGAGAGAAAGAGGGAGAGAGAAAGAGGGAGAGAGAAAGAGGGAGAGAGAAAGAGGGAGGGAGAGAGAAAGAGGGAGAGAGAAAGAGGGAGAGAGAAAGAGGGAGAGAGAAAGAGGGAGAGAGAAAGAGGGAGAGAGAAAGAGGGAGAGAGAAAGAGAGAGAGAGAAAGAGGGAGAGAGAAAGAGGGAGAGAGAAAGAGGGAGAGAGAAAGAGGGAGAGAGAAAGAGGGAGAGAGAAAGAGAGAAAGGCATCAATGTTTGAAGAAGGAAACTGATTAAAGAGTACATATTAAGTACTGTACTTATATATATAGCAAAACAAAAGCCAGGGATTACACAGCAAGCTAACTTGAGAATAAATATTATTAATAGCAATATGTAAGTGTGCATACAAAAATGAAACAGCGTATTATCGCCACATAGATCCATTTAGAAATCAAATCATGATGCAAGGAATATTTTGTTCATCTTTATGAAAGGTTAGGAAAATAAGGATGAGATTTTGAATGAAGTTAATTGAAGGACAACTATTTATGATCATGAAAGAGGATCAAACTTGCCTGAGGCTACACTACAAACTGCATGAACACTTGTATTGTGAATATGGACGAAAACTGATTGCAAACGTGTATATATTTGTATGAGACATGAAACAGCAGAGAAAATGAAACAATTGCAAATGATTGTGCAACAAAATGGGTGTTTGAGTGTTACTAACCATCATACATCACAGTAGCCTCTCTATCTTCTTCTTCTTCATCATCATCATCTTCTTCTTCCCATTCTTCATTTTGACTATCAGAGTCTTCGCTCTCTCCATCCGTCCTTTCGTTTCTAATGTTTTCACTTGCTATTCAGTATCGATGTCATTTTGTAATGGTAATGGCATGCATTGAAAGAAGATGAAGAGATTTGGTCAAGGTGGCAACTCAAAAACAGAGAAAAGGTACAAAATGATAGAAAGGACATGTATGATGAGTGTACCGAAAGCTACATACTGGTACTTTGTTTTAAAGGGCTAAAAGTCCTCAAATTCAGTGTTGTAGGATAGTTTCTTTAATCATGATTCTGCAAAGTCTGAAATTGACTTTTGGAAATAACCACGATTGGCAAACGTCAGGAACGTATGATTGGACAAAAATTTCCGATACCAATGTAAAATTTGTTTGACAAAATGAAAAGGTCCATAAGCTACATGTACATGTATGCACATGGAATGGTTGAATGCAAATCTTGATTTTCCTGCTGACTCATGTGAGTTTCACTTTGATTTCAAATGAATGATAATGTAACATATAATTTTTTTTAATTGTAAAAGATATAATAATCTTTTGGCGCGATTTACATAGCTCATAGACAATTTGTTGTATAGAAGTAAGTTCTGATATTAAAATATAAAAGTAAGAGTATGTTTATGCTATATGTAAAGGTACATGTATGTTGTTCATGGTCTTAACCCTAATGAGGCTGGGGTATTTGGAAGGTATATAAATGTAATACCAGGGGGAGGGGGACCTTTAAAGATGCGCAAAATTTGAAAGAAAAAAATCACCAAGCTGCGCGACGCAATTTGCGCGCGGTTAAAAATGTATGCTTTCGCGAATCTAGGCATGATAATTGCAAGTCACTTTATATCCATGATAAATGTGGTATGTAGATGTAAATAAATCCTTGTATTCTAATCAAGTTCTTCATCTTTACAAAAATAAGATACAGCTACTACATGAAACTTCAGCAAAGGAACACAAATGGTATCATTTCAAATTTAAATGACAATTCACACCCACGATTCTGAAAAATACAAGGCACTTTGTTTTCATTTCGTTTTGATTGATAAAAATGATAACATCAGCAAGAACATCCTTTTCTGGATAATTCATGCATATTTTTATTTCATTTATTATTTATTGGTACATGTATATACAATGTAATGATCGACCAGCAGCACAAGGCTGAAAGGGTCAATTTACAAAAGTACAGTGATGTATATTACATGTACAATAGTAAATAAATAATCAAATGAAAGGATGTACTAGCCAAGAGATATAAAAGAGCAGTGGAAGGTTATATAAACTTCACAACATTTCTAATGTGAAGATAAGAGAATGTTTGCATTGGTTTCATGAATTTTTTTGGCATTGAATATGTATTTTAAAATTAAATGGCACAATTTTTGTATATCCTATCTGTTCGAATGCCTGATTCACGATGAATGAAAAATCTGCTTTTAAATGTATTTGTCTTTTACTCTAATGCTTCAATAGGATGAAGTACAAACTTAAACTTAAGCAACTCACATTCAAACACTGGCAGGTAATCAGCACCGTCGGTTTGGTCCTCTGCTTGTAAAAAAAAAAAAAGCATAAGCAAATCTTGAAATCATAATCAAGAGGAAAAGAGCATAAAACAAGAACATCAAAATAATTACATGCTTTTCAGAAGAAGTTTTCTTTGCTTGGACAGGAAGCAGTATGAAAATTGAAGGCAAGAGATTACATGAGAAAGGAATTAAAGTGTACTGAATGACAGAAATACAAGAAATTTACCAACTGAAATATTTCCCTCGTCCCTCGGATAGGACGTTAAATGGAAGCCCCGTGTAGAGGAGAGTCACCACTTTTGCATGTTAAGAACCCACTGCACTATTCTTATAGGAGTAAGGGGGAACCCCGGTGTAGTGGTCCACCTGCACACCCCCAATCATTAGTACCGGGAGGAGAGACCCGAGGGTTACAGTGATTCAGTTCGCTTTTCGCCTCGCAGGCAAAGGTGACGCAAAATTAATAATAATAATAGTTTTGCATCTTATTCTTCATTGTATTCCTGATAATCAGGTCTTTCGAAAATGAAAGAAAACACCTGTAATTTCAAAACATGATATCAAGATGAGTTCAAAGAAAAAGTTACCTGAAAGAAGACAAAGTTCACTGATGAAATAATCAAATCAAATCTTAAAGTAATTAATAAATTGCTGTCAATACATATACAGCTCTGGATTCAAGGGATGTTTTCTATCTTTTGAAGATTACCTTACACACGTCATGTAAACAGTGCTTAAACACAAAATCATACACTTATCCTGTATCACATAATACTTTTTTTTTAAACTGCACATATAAATAGTATTTGTAGAAGCAGTGAAAGGTGACCTCTGAGTACCTTCTGTGAAGCCTTTAAATGAACTCATGTTGCACCTTTAAACTCATGAAATCCTTTTCCAGATATGACGCAGCAAACCTGTTGCGTTTATTTTATAATGACATGAAGTGTAATACACTTTCGATTCCTGTATCTCATAACACAAAGATCAGTGAATCTGTGCAGGACTTTTGTTGCACACAATTGGCAAAACGTAGTTTTTTATTGCAGCGGTTTACTGCGTCATATCTGAACGAGCCTTACCTGAATGAAAACAGTCTAATGGGGCATTGTAAGAAAGTTGCAATCAATTGTAAATCCCCCAAATCAAACGTAAGTCTTTAGATTAATTGCAAATTTGCAATTGATCGCAACTCAACTTTCTTGCAACGCCCCATTAGTAAAAGAGAGAGAGAGAGAGAGAGAGAGAGGGGGGAAGAGTAAAAGCTAGATCTGGTTAACTTCATGTAATTGTTAACACTTTAATCCTAACAAAATCCTAGGAAAAGAAGGTTACCAATGCCATGGGGCATTGCAAGAAAGTTGAGTTGCAATCGATTGCAAATATCAGTTGCGCATTGTGCAACTTGAATCAATCGCAACTTTCTTGCAACGCCCCATTAGTGAGCTAAAGAAGCCTTTTGAGCTTACCAGATTGCTTGATCTTGTCTGTCCCTGCCTCCTGGATGGGAAGAGGTGTCTGCTCAGGGATGGAGTGGGTAGATCGGGCAGAGACCTGACGTAACATCTGGTTTGACCGACCCCTGAAGGTCTGGGTCAAGGCACGGAAGCTCTCTGACCGCTGCCTGGAGTCCAGGGAGGTCAGCGAGATAGAGGAGAGCACACGGGCGCGGCCTCCATCCTTGGACGAGTTGACCGAGTTCCTTCTCATGTCTTGTTCCTGCATGAAGTTCTGGAGGAGTGCGTTGTACTCAGGGTTGTTCTTCATCAGAGTGTTGTGGGGGCCATCCGCAAAGATGCGACCTGATTTCATGAAGAGCACGCGATCACAATGACTGAGAAACTGGGATCGAAAGGGGAAGGATAATGAAAATAATAATAGTTTGTTCTTATATAGCGCATTTCAGGACGGCAGTCCCTCTCAAAGCGCTTTACAGATTTATTTTTATCCCGGTCATCGGATTCAGGCTTACCTGCACACAATGTATGCACATTCTCCACTCCCTGGGAGCATTCTGGCCAGTCGCCATTTTACAAGCCACACTTGCTCATCCAACCACATTAACTTTCCCATTCTACCGGGTACCCATTCAGCACTTGGGTGGAGAGTGGCAAATGTAGATCAATGTCTTGCCAAAGGACATTAGTGCCGCGGCGGGACTTGAACCAGGGACCTTGTGATCCACAATCCGGTGACATATCAACTCGACCACAGGATACAAGATTTCTGATTACAGTACAGGAAATTCTATCTCTAGGAGTGTTCCAGAAATATATAGCTCTTTGTTTAGGTCAATCGATCCCACAAAACCTTTTTAGCTACATGTATAACCCAGAAATACGAGGTTGACCTCCTAAACACTGGAAATGCCTTCAAAATAATACTAAGATGCATAGAAAGTCCCTCTCTTGAATACTGTAGAACTAGACAAATTTCCCAAGTGGTTAAGATACTGGTAAATTTCATACCACAAAAATTAAATCACACAAAAAAAACGTCACCAAATTGTTGTGATTCTTGAAAGTTTCTTGCCGTTGCAAGATTTGCTGTCATTTACAATTTGTTAAACCCTCTTGCTGGTCTACAGTATTTACTTGAAAGTGCATTGTTTATACAAGTATAGACATAGGTCTAAACTTTATATACCTGTATATGTAATGCTTCCTGGGAGAAATTTCTATTGTTTAAACATATTTGTGGCTTACACCCAGTAAATAAGATTGAATGATTGATCTGTAATTGAAAAACAAGTCATAAAAAAAGGGGAAAAAAAATAAATGACAGATCGATCAAATATGTTTAAAAAAGGTCTATACATGTACATGTACTTGTATAGACACTTGCAGTTTCAACAAAAGAAATGAATTTCTAGTGCCATAAATTCTATCTTGGCTTAGCTAAATGACCAGCAGCGGCATACCTGGAGTTGATGTGTCACAAAGATGACGGCCTTGCCCTTGAGTAGTTTCTTGATGACATTCTCAAAGATGTGTTGACCCACATGTGCATCCACAGCACTCAGAGGGTCATCTAGAAGATAAATGTCTCTCTGAGAGTATACTGCCCTCGCCATGCTGATCCGCTGCTTCTGGCCCCCACTCAGGTTGATCCCCCTCTCTCCAATCTAAGGAACGCAAAGAAAGATAAATAATAATAATATTGAATATCATCAGCATCCGGTAGCTAGTGTTGATGATTTTGCAAAATTGTGCTGAACCGACCTTTGTGGCTGGTGTTAATATTTTACGTACAAATTTCCTATTCACTAACACTAGCCCCTATGGATTGAGCAAATGTTGATTTCCAGTTCTGTGTTTAGTGGTAGCTATTGATATCGGTATCGGGCTCTTAATTTCATCAGCAAATTTTAGCTCGATTTAAGAGCTCTTGACTGCTCTAAACACTAACACCCAACTTGAAATCACTCATTGTACTGCTTGACAACCATGATGTCCTTCCTACCTCCGTCAGGTCACCGTTTGCTAGTATTTCCAGGTCAGGGGCCAGACCACACGCCTCTACCACATCCACGTAGCGATCCTCGTCAAACTCCAGCCCAAAGAGAATATTCTCTCGTAGCGTCATGTTGAGG
Organism: Strongylocentrotus droebachiensis; assembly: GCA_035222895.1. Taxonomy (NCBI): domain Eukaryota; kingdom Metazoa; phylum Echinodermata; class Echinoidea; order Camarodonta; family Strongylocentrotidae; genus Strongylocentrotus; species Strongylocentrotus droebachiensis. Next base: position 203,564 of record JAVYIG010002983.1, on the reverse strand, counting down.
ATGCATGCCTGCTGTGGCACATAGGCAAACGAGCCATCGACAGCCACTGATCCGTCTACGTGTATCATGTGACTCAAGATGGCGTTGATCAGGGATGACTTGCCGCTGCCCACGCTTCCGCAGATGCCTACCAGAGAATCCTGTCATACATGTAGATAGTCGATAGTCAAATTTATTTTCATTCATCATAAAAAACATTTAGATAAAACAACATACAAAATCGCAAACATATAAAGACAAAATAACATACATTACAAAGATAATACCGATACATCATAAAAGTAATCTGGTCAAAATATAGGGAAAAGCAAGAATTTATGAGAATGAGGAGACAACTAGAAAGGAAATGCCTTATTAGTGCTGCCACCTACACAAAAATGGAACTGAACATTTGAAATTAGGATAAGATGAGAGTATAACAGGACCAGATTGAAAATGTACAGCATACTGTAAGCATATATACTAATAAGATTAACAACAAACAAAACAAAAACAAGAACAATTTTTCCTTACAATTGACAAAGACATATGGGTAATGGTGAGGGGAAAAATATAAAGTTCTTTGATTTATGTCTGCTTTTCATATTAATCATCAAAAAGTATTTTCCAACCATGTACATTTACATGCGTACAATTCTAGTCCCTTGGAATGAGGTGTCCAATCTCTTAATTGTTTTAAACCTCTTGAATAGGGAGTATGACAGATCTTTAGAATCAAAACCATGGGAAAAGCGTGTTACATATAAACAAAAATTATATTGTCTCCAACATACCAAATCACTGCTTCCTAAAGCTGTTGAATTTTGAGATACATGTACAAGTATGCCTACATGTATGTATATCAACTTGAAATATGCATTTGACAATTCACATTTTGTAGCTGGACCTTTACCACTGATGAACTAATCATATTATTGTCTTTTTTAACATAAAAATACATGTCATTGTTATTTTCTTTGCTACTACATGCAGTTGCTATGTTACAACCCTGCATCTTGTTTAGTTAAGAGAGAAGCTTTAATTCTTTTGTTCTTTGGGCAGAGGACCTGGTTGTTTTTCATTCTAAAATCTTTGTTTGTACATATCGTTCCTATTTTCACGAAGTGACGGTAGTGAGGAAAATCGTAACGCAAAGTGAATGCAATTTTTTTTCACTACCGTCACTTCGTGAAAACAGCGACGATATGACTGAAGCAAAGATAGATACATTTGAAAAATTATGTGCTCTTATTTTGGAAACTTAGCAACCATTGTTAAAGGGATAGTTGAGTTCTGTTGCAGAGGGCGCTACACAAAATAATTTTTTTGTGAGATAATGAAAAACCGAGTGTCAAATTTGAAAGAACATAATATTTAAATGACAAAATCATCTTTGTTTGATCAAAATCGGTTCAGAGACGGCTGAAATATAACGATTTCTAATACTTGTGTATCACCACAAATATTAGATATTTTGAAAAATTTGAAAAAAACGTTGAAAAAAAACGAAATAACGCCTTTTACGTCGTATTTCAGCCAATGCCGATGTTGGCTTTTTTGTTGGCATTTTCGTGTTGCTTTTATTACCCACAATTAGCCGGCTCATGTATGGTTATTTTTAATTAAATAATTATTTAACGGTCAGCGTGTTTTTTTTAAAGTGGAGCTGAATTGGTATGATCGTATTGGCTAATTTTCACACATTTTGGTGTCTAAAATTACCTTCATAGCAATTTTAGGTTCTAAAAGAGCACTATAAATGTCATAGATAAGAATAAGAGCAATAACCATGCACTTTGAAGGCATTTGCGGTCTGAAAACAGAACTCAACTATCCCTTTAAGAGTGATGAAAATCAATAATTCGTGATACATCATGTTACCAATGTTAAGGGGTTTTGTAAAGAGTTAATATTTAACTACTTGTAGCTACTTGCTCCCTCTACATGCATAGGCGCCGGAAGTGGGGGGGCAGGGGGGGCAGCTGCCCCCCCAATCAAAAAAGTGGGGGGGCAAAACGCATTTTTGCCCCCCCAAAACGCCCCCCCCCCCCCCCCCTCCCCCCCCCAAAAAAAAAAGAAGCAGTAAAGAAGTAAATATTGGTTTGTATTTTTAACCCAAAAGAACATAACAATAATAAAAACCTGAATTAAATCACATAATAATTCCATTCAAAGAAAAGGAAAGTTCACAGGAATTTAATTTCTTAAACATTGCGCATGCCACCTATACGGTATTGATCAATGGAGGTCTGTATAATAGCGATACGCGCATATCGTTGACATATTGTGCGAGAATGGGAAAACGTGTCTGTTTTTTTTGTTATAGAGGTGAGAAGACATGAGCCCTGAACGCTGGCGTAATGATGGGGGGGGGGGGGTGTATTTCTTATTCGATACCAGTGATTACAAATGTCGCTGTTATGACATGATTTTCCGGTATTTTTTCTCCATTTTTTTTGTAAGTCACACTTTTTATGCGTTTGTTGGCAAATAAGAAATTCCCAAATTACAGTCGGACGAAAAATACGCTTATTTAGAAGGCTTTATGTCATGGTCTGCAAAGTGGCTGGGCTCGAGCCCCCCCCCCCCTCCCCTCACTTTTTGAAAAAGTATGTTAAAGAGAAAGAAAGACGGAGAGAAAAAATAAGTGACCTGCCAATGTCACAAATAAGGTATAAAACATGCTCATCTGACCGTAATTAAATGCCTAAAACCCCAGAGCTTACGGGGGCTCCGCCCCCGTACCCCACCAAGGGCCCTAAGGCGGTCCCCCGGATGCTCATCTGACCGTAATTAAATACCTAAAACCCCTGAGCTTCCGGGGGCTCCGCCCCCTGAATGCTCATCTGACCGTCATTAAATACCTAAAACCCCTGAGCTTCCGGGGGCTCTGCCCCCTGGCACACGTCAATGGCCTTAAATAGGGCCCCTGGATGCTCATCTGACCGTAATTAAATACCTAAAACCCCTGAGCTTCCAGGGGCTCTGCCCCCTGGACCCCACCAAGGGCCCTAAGGCGGGCCCCTGGGTGCTCATCTGACCGTAATTAAATACCTAAAACCCCTGAGCTTCCGGGGGCCAGGCGCGGATCCAGGATTTCTTAGGGGGGGGGCCCAACTTTTTTTTTTTTTGCTCCCGAAAATTTGAAAATCGCGCCGGCCGAAAAGTCGCTCAGTGGGGGGGGGGGGGGGGGGGGGGGGGGGGGGGGGGGGGGGGGGGGTAGTGAGCACATTTTTTTTTTTTTTTTTTTTGGTCCTCGAAAATTTTAAAATTTGCACCCCCCCCTTGAGCGCCAGGGGGGGGGGGGGGGCCCAACCCCCCAAAAAGGTAAAAATCGCGTGATTTTACATGATTTTTTCTCAAGGGGGGGGCCCGGGCCCCCCGGCCCCCCCCCCCCCTGGATCCGCCACTGCCGGGGGCTCTGCCCCCTGGACCCCAACAAGGGCCCTAAGGCGGGCCCCTGGATGCTCATCTGACCCTAATTAAATACCTAAAACCCCTGAGCTTTCGGGGGCTCTGCCCCCTGGAACACGTCAATGGCCTTAAAGAGGGCCCCTGGATGCTCATCTGACCGTAATTAAATACCTAAAACCCCTGAGCTTCCGGGGGCTCAGCCCCTTGACCCCTGCCGAGGCTCATGCCCTGGACCCCACGCCAATTTACGCTCTACCTGATCGTTAATACTCTACTTTGAAAAACGTTCCGCGGGACCTGCAAGTAACGTGTTAGACTGGTGGTGATGCAGATTTTTCGTCTGCCCCCCCCCCCTTCCGAACATTTTTTCTCATTACGTCACTGCCCCTGGAAGGTGTGCCCCCTGGAATGTTTGCCCCCCCAATCCCAAACTGCTTCCGGCGCGCCTGTCTACATGTATATAGAAAACAATGCCTAAGTGGTGCCTGTTGGTCCCCCATGATCCTCTTTTTCTTATGTTAATTAAGAGCCGAGTTGATAAGATAACCACCTGTCAGTGACCATGCTGGGTGGTCTAATCCCTCCTGGCCAAACTAGTACAGACGGGATTTAAAAAAAAAAAAAAAAAGATACAAGTAACTCCACTTTTACACACCTTTCCAACCTCCAGATTGATATCAAAAAGCGTGTTCACAATCTCTTCATTCTGCTCCTGATCCTCAGCCTTCGGTTCATCTCCTTCAACCAGAGGCATCGCGGACTCTTCACCCTCTCCCTGATCGGCCCCGCCCTTCACCTCTCCCTTCTTCTCCTTCACCTCTCCATTCTTCTTCTTCTCCTTGCTTGCGAGACCTTTACCATCGGCTGCTATCACGGCCTGTTCCTTGTCCCAAGCGAACGTTGCCTTGACGATCTCCAGGGCGTGGTCAGAGGAGGACGGTTTGGTGGTGAAGGGTTTGATGTCTTCCATGAGAAGCAGTTCCTGTTCATGTTGAAAGAGAACATGGAGTTTGGGTAAAGGTGAATATTAATAAAGAACGTTCCTGTTCCTTTTATTCCTGTGGAAAACTATCCACTTTGTATTTATACCTTCTTTCAGGTGCAATATGATTCCTTTTCTCTCTCTCTCTCTCTCTTTCTCTCGTTCTTTATCTTTAGATTTCTCTCTTTTTTTTTCTTTTCTGTTTTGTTGTTGGTGCAAATGTAAGAGTCCTTCACATAGAAGTTGTAGTGGGTGTCAAGGTCAAGGGGTTTAAACACTTGCCTGGGAATGCAAAGGTTGAGGGTTCAATCCCAGCATGGCACTTACACTTAATAAGCACAGTATTTTATCTACATGTTCCTCTCTCCAACCAGGGGTTTTAACACCATTTGTTAAAGGGATCCGGTAACTTTGTCTTAGATCCTTTAGAAATAATCCTTGATTTAGCTCATGCTGCAATGATAATTATAAACCTTTTGGTCAGTCAGGAACTCCATGACTTTTACAAGCCGATCGCCTGTCTGATTATCAAGATATTAATGATTGGAATCACAAATTTTGAGAACCGTTCGCCAAACGGTTTTTGTAACACTACAGTCTATTGGGGAAAACGAGTATGGTAAAACCGGTCACTCAAAGATTTTTACTTTTTTGATGCACTTCTTGATCATTTTGAAGCGCGATTTTTTTAGGGCTTCAATATTACACCATATCACAGACACTGGTAACATGTAGGACCGTGTATCTGAGATTTAACATTGTTAAACGATCCCTTTAATGGGTATCCAGTAGGATGTGAACGTTAATAATGTGGTTGGACTAGCACAAGTACGCAAGTATAAGAAGGCGCCCGGCTTGAATACTCACCAGGGAGCGGAGCGTGTGTACTATTATATGTAGAGAAGCAATTTAGTCCAATTGCCGGGGTAATAATAATTAAAATCTTAAGCACTTAGAAACCAAGTACAGTGTATTAGTGCTATTTAAATGTCATTATTACATCTACATGTATTATTATTATTTATATACCTCTCTTTAGTATGTTGAATAAATCTAGTCATCTGATTGGTCAAACAAAAGTCATGATTTTATCCATGCCCGCCTACCGGTCAATAGTTTTTTAAAAGATACCTGTTGCCCCGGGTAACGGGCCGCATTAATGAATTTTTCTAAGATCCCCATTGGTTTACGTGTAAAAAGTTTCTTGCGAGCGCAGATACCGCATACAGTGCAGTTTGTGTGCGATTCCCGAATGATCGTAACATTCAGGCAACTTTCCAGCGAAGATTTACAGACAATGTCTCAGATTTTCTGTGATGTTTTAACTAGTCTTTACTCAAGAAAAGGATAAGGTAAGAATTTTTTGTAGATTTTTTTCTGAATTTGTTATATAAAAGATATATGGACTGCTTTAATATTCAAAGCATAGCTGTTTCTATACTGGCTCTCGGGGACGTTACATCCTGCTATTACCCCTCGGTGCGCCGCGGCTCATAGCAGTCAATATATCTATAATACATTACCTTGATGCGTGGAAAGGCCACTACGGATTCAGACACAGCCTTGATACCCAACGGAGTCATCACAAGAATGATACGCATGGCAGTCAGACACGAGATGTAGGAAAAAGCCTGACAATCAATGAACAAAATTTAGGAAGTATTAGTTGGGAATACAGGCATATACATGTACAGGCTTCGGATGGCCACGTTAAAGGTTGGTCTCCAGATATAAATAATCATATCTGATTGAAGCACGTCTGCAAAAAACCCAATTACACATACTCTCTTCTGCATGTGGGTTATACCCAGCATCAGCCCCGGCTATTACCCGAGCTGATGTTAGATTGTTTCCTAAAGATGTATGTAGGACCAAGATAAGCGTAGTTGCTAAGACCAGGACCAATGGCAGGGGCACTAAAACTCTGTATGTAACCTCTCTTCTGCATGTGGCTTAAACCCATTATCAGGTTCAACAGAATAAAGACCTAAGTATTTTCATTTTAGCCCTGTCCATTACCTGAGCTGGCGTAAGATTGTTTCCTAGAGATGTATGTAGGACCAAGGTAAGCATAGTTGCTAAGACCGGGACCAACGGCATGCACATGACATTAAAACTCTGCATGTAACCTCCCTTCTGCAAAGCCTTCTGTTCCTCTTCACGCATATCTGGAAAAAGAAAGATTCAAGCATTAAAGATCAATCCTCAAGATTCAATTCAATCTCATGCTCTTGATGAAACGTAGTTATAAAGACATAAAATTATACTAAACACCAAAGTACAACTAGATACTAATTCAAAATATGAGCTTCAAATAGTTCTTCTACAGAGAGAAATTCCAAATGAAATAAAAATGAAATACATTCTCCAAGAAGAGTAGTAGTAGTAGTAGAATGGTTTTATTAGACAACTGCAAAATTGTAGCCCGAAAGCTAAATTACATTGCAAGTTTTACAAGTATTAAAAAGCATTTCAACAAAACTTAGATAAAGACAAGTACAAATAATACACAGTCAAATAGATCATAACTTATTACATGTTCCCTACATGCAAACAACTTGATGATACAAATAGAATAGAAGAGTAGATCATCTTGTTAAGTCGACTAGTTAATGCAGGCGTACACACTAGCATGGAATAGGAAACGAGAATTTAAACATTTTACTTACTGGATATTTTTCGAGAGAAAGGCATTTCCCAGGCATACATCTTGATGAGTTTGATACTAGAGATGACCTCATTCATCAATCGGACTCGCTTATCAGTTATCTGAATGGCTTGACGTCTGAAGTGTGCAATAAGTTTGGCCATCCCCATCTAACAAAGATAAAGTATATATGCATTTCACTTAAGTTGTCCACAGATGATGTCATCAAATTGAATACCGCCCTCTAGTGACTAGTCATTTCAAAAAGCTCTAACTTCCTTATTCCTTGCCCGATTTTGTTCAAATTTTCACTGATTTTATTCAAATCTTTTAAACTTTACAAAAAAGTAACTTAGTATGAAGGTTTTGGTTCCCTTTAATTAGTTTGATACTAGAGAATGAATGCTTTTATGAGTCAGAATCGTTTGAGTGTGATGTGAATGGCTTGGCATCTGAAGTAAGCAACTAGTTTGGCTATCCCCATCTAACAAAGATAAAGTATATGCGTTTTACTTTATTAGTTTGATACTAGAGCATGAATGCTTTTATGAGTCATTTGAGTGTGATGTGAATGGCTTGGCATCTGAAGTAGCAACTAGTTTGGCTATCCCCATCTAACAAAGATAAAGTATATGCGTTCACTTGATTAGTTTGATAATAGAGAATGAATGCTTTTATGAGTCAGACTCATTTGAGTGTGATGTGAATGGCTTGACATCTGAAGTAAGTAACTAGTTTGGCCATCCCCATCTAACAAAGATAAAGTATATGCATTTCACTTAATTAGTTTGATACTAGAGAATGAATGCTTTTAGGAGTCAGACTCATTTGAGTGTGATGTGAATGGCTTGGCATCTGAAGTAAGCAACTAGTTTGGCCATCCCCATCTAACAAAGATAAAGTATATGCATTTCACTTAATTAGTTTGATACTAGAGAATGAATGCTTTTAGGAGTCAGACTCGTTTGAGTGTGATGTGAATGGCTTGACATCTGAAGTAAGCAACTAGTTTGGCTATCCCCATCTAACAAAGATAAAGTATATGCGTTTTACTTTATTAGTTTGATACTAGAGCATGAATGCTTTTATGAGTCATTTGAGTGTGATGTGAATGGCTTGGCATCTGAAGTAGCAACTAGTTTGGCTATCCCCATCTAACAAAGATAAAGTATATGCGTTCACTTGATTAGTTTGATAATAGAGAATGAATGCTTTTATGAGTCAGACTCATTTGAGTGTGATGTGAATGGCTTGACATCTGAAGTAAGTAACTAGTTTGGCCATCCCCATCTAACAAAGATAAAGTATATGCATTTCACTTAATTAGTTTGATACTAGAGAATGAATGCTTTTAGGAGTCAGACTCATTTGAGTGTGATGTGAATGGCTTGGCATCTGAAGTAAGCAACTAGTTTAGGCTATCCCCATCTAACAAAGAAAATATTGGTAAGGTAGTGTGATAGAACCATATTTTTAGGACACAGGACTAGTAGATATCTCTACCTTAATTAGACTTTATGGTTCAAAATAATATCATTAAAATATGTCACATTACAACTATTATGGGCCAATATTAACAACTGTTAAGTCCTTTGCGTTCCGGACATGTCTCTTTCCACTATCTAATTTTTTTTTTCTTTTCTTTTTCAATAGTTTTTTTTTTATTGATTCCAAAACAATACAAATCAAATGTTTTTCATCTTGATATGATTCAATACATTTTCAATACATTGATTGTACGATTGATGAACAAAAATGAAATCAGATGTAACATAAAACAAATAACCCCATCCAACCAAACACACTACTACCCCCCCCCCCCCCCCCCCCCACCAAGCGACACACACACCACCCGACCACACTTCCACACACTGTTCCTATAGCCTCCTCAGAATAACCAAAATTGGAGTGACAGTATAATAGAAATAATCTATTAACAAAACTTGAATAAATAATTAAAACATACCTGTAAATACCTAATTACACAAAAACACCCACACACACGCATATACATGTACACATACTCCAACGCAACTGCTTACTTACTGTTATGGGATAGAACATGAAGAAAAGGCCAGTTCCAAATAGAGCTGATGGTCCAATCAGGAAGTAGGTATAGATAATACCAGCTATGGCTATAGGAGGTCCACAGAGTAGGGTTGGACCCCATAGACCCATTTCATACAGCCTCTGACCATCGTTTGTACATAGATTTATGATCTGAAAGAAAATAAACAAAAAAATCAAATGAAATTAAATATCAAAAAATGTTAAAGAGTATCCAACTGACTGACAAGCAATCATGTGACACTGCATAATATGCAGAGCTGCCAACCTTGTGCGACCAAAAAAAGGAATCATGATGGCAAAAGAAAGGAAATTCCAAGCAAAAAAAAGGAATTCATTACAACGAAACATACAACCACGCCCGACACACTTCCAATGCAGAAATGTCTTTTCCTTATGCTGTTTTTTTTCCATACAAGCAGGTTTTTTTTATTTTGGTATTATCAGTACCAGTATTTCATTCTTTTTGAGAATATTTTTCTCTTCAAGTATGTTTTCTATTGAATTTGTGATCGAATCAACATTTTAGGGCAGTTGTTTGATGTGCAGTATGTAAAAAAAAAAAAAAAAAAAAAAAAAGGATTTATTAAGGAAAAATGTAATACCATAATTTGGAGGAAAAAACAGAGTAATTCCGGCAAAAACGGAATGGTTGGCAGCTCTGAATATGTTATGTTGGTAGAGCAGTGGTCTCGTAATCCAGCGACCCGGGTTAGAAACCAAGTCGATGCGCTAGTGCCCTTTGGTAAGGCATTAACTCTCATTACCAGGTCCCTCGGAGAGGACCTAAAGCCGTCGCTCCTCTGGTTGCTTACTAACAAGCATTTATGCTTTCTTAGCAGTCAGGTAAAATAACCACCTCTAAAACTTGCTAGAAACTTGGTAGTTACATATGCCCCCAAGTGTGCATTGCATTATGAGCACTGTTTAAGCTGCACCCATATCTATGATCCATACCCAGGCTATTTTGAATAATGTGATTGAGGATGACACAAGAACAAGCAAGGCATTAGATCACAAAACATTACCCTCAATTATCATATGATATACATGGAAATGTAGACTTCAACTTCTTCCATTGGCGGCAGACAAATTGAAACAAAATTTCCTGTTAATTCATTCCTCTCATGGATTATTCTTCCGGAACACAACTCTTCAAGGGAGAGGATGTCGTGTACGTCCCACATCCACCCTGATTGAAATACGGCTTACCTCCCCTGCTGATTTGCCCTTTAGGGTCCTTACGCTGATGGCCCTTCGGTAGATGGTTGAAACAACAGCAGCCCGGAGCCTAGTCCCAGTCCGGGTATTGAGGTAGAACTGATAAGAGAGTAGAGTGACCTGGGTTAACTGACATAGCAACAGCCCGAGCACCCAGAGAAGTCCATATTGGGTATCTTTCTCGGTTTGTTGGACATATTCCAGGAGTCGACGCACAACAAAGGCCTGGAATAATGATAAAAAGTGAAAGATAAATTAATGATTATTATACTGCCAATCATTATCACCTCCATAATCACCATCATAACTATCATCATTACAATCATCATCATCATCTTCATCACTATCACCATCATCATCATTGCCGTCATCATGGTCAGCATCACCATCATCATCGTCATCATCACCATCACCATCATCATCATTACCATGATCATCACCGCGATCATCATCATCACCCTCATCATCATCATCTTCATCATCATCAGTATCATCATCATCATCGTCATCATTCATCATCACTATCATCATCAACATTGTCATCATCATGGCTGTCATCATGGTCATCATCACCACCATAATTAAAATTGTGCAAAATTTTGTGCGCCCAGTTGCAAGTACTCACAGACGAGAAGAGAGAGACGCTGAGGGCCACCAGCATCGTCACACTGCCAAACAGCACCCTCCAGATCAGGAATCTGAATATAACCAAGCCCACTGATGCCATCTTAGGCCCTCTCTTGGCAACCTCCTGGTCCCACAACTGGGAAAACCTATCAATGGGTAGTTTGCAAGAGAGAGAGAGAGAGAGAGAGAGAGAGAGAGAGGGAGAGAGAGAGAGAGAGAAAGTGGGAGAAAGAGAGAGGAAGAGAGAGAGAGAGAGCGAGAGAAAGAGAGGGAGAGAGAGAGAAAGACAGAAAAAAGATGAGGAAAGAGATGAAGGAAGAGAAAGGAAGATAAATTGTAGGAGAGAATGATTTAGAAGAGAAAGAGGAGAGGGGTTAGAGAGATAGAAAGAGGAAAAAAGGAAGAGAAAGAAAGAGAGAAAGAGCAAAAGGGAAGGGGGAAATAGGAAACATATGAAATAAATAAAGTAGGTAATCCAATTAAATAGAATTATTTGATTGTGATTTCTTGTTACTGGCATTACTGCATGATGAAAAATTCATAGTGTCTAAACAAAATTGCAGACAGAGAAATAGTGTTAAATGGCAAAACGAGTAAACAAATTCACACATTTATACACATTCGTAAGATCAAGAAAATATAAGGCAATGAGGGGTAGGCATTACCACAGGAAAATATCTCTCAAACAAGGAAAGGTCGCCTACATCCTTCAGCAGTGAAGGAGGCAGATTATCTTGAAGAAGAAGAAAAACAAACTACATCTTAAATGACATCTACTTGAGCAGTTTACCCTTACCGTATTACTATCTGTGTACTGTAAAAAAAAAAAAATGGCCCCTTTATAGAAGAAGAAAAAGAAACCTGAGAAAGAGCATTAGAGCATGTTTTTAAACAATTAGATAAGATCATTCATGAAATGATCTCAGTGGTCTTTGTTTACCTATTGTGGTTCAGACTAGCACTCTCATGAGGTGAACAGGGGAAGAGATCATCAGGTTTCAAGCCACGTTTCCATGCTTTGTAAAACAGAAGGTTGAGCCAGTGCTGGTAGAACTTTGAGATGATGGATGCATCATCCATGATGTGCTTCCTGTATAAAAAGAAAGATACAAATTATACACATCCATTTGACCTACTGAATACCAATTTCTCGCATTCTCCTTGCTTCAAGAAACAGAATAATAACATAATAATACTTTGTTCTTCTAAAGCGCATTTCATGTCTGTTGACATTTTAATGCGCTTTACAATATATATATAAAATATAACAAGATCATTTATAAGGAAGATGAGAAAACAGAAGCATATATAGAAAACAATGAAGGTCTTAAAAAGAGATAAATTACAACATCACTTATCCTTAGTACTATTGATATGCTACGGGTAACTTGAAAAGATGATCAAGTCTCGAATTTAGGAATACATGTATATGTTTCGGTATTGAAAATACAACGTATCTATATATGTTTCAGTATATACATGTAGGGAATATGACACCATTCAGATATTCGTCTCATGAAAGGTTATATCAATAAGCAACCTTTGATACCATGCAATAATGATATAAACAGAAGTTTGTAAATGGGTATGGCAGTTTCTAAGTCATGAACATTCATGCTGATATCGAGTCAGCGGGGTAGGGTGCAGTGTACAAACCAATCTCAAGACTCTCCTCAAGTAACTGCATGACGTATCAACATTCAACCACTTCTAATGCCTCTCTCAACATGAGGTAGGTGGACCTATTATAGTGAAGCTCAATCATGCTCATTAGATCCGATGCCAACAAAGGTTCTTTTACAATGCATTGTGATTGATGATGTTATTCCTGCGGTAACATCCTTGATGAATTCAGGAGCAACCTATTCATGGAGGCAGTGGAAGCCTTTATTCATCAGCTCGAGATTGCCAAATAACCCGCTATTTTAACTATTCCTGATTTCTTCATCAGCCCGCAGTTGCAATTAGCGGGATATTTGGTTGAGATAATCATCCCAAGATATCTTGGGCTAGTTTGCAAAATATCCCGCTATTTGTCTGGTGCGTCATCACCAGCCAGAAGACTCGCACTATACGCTAACGCCAAGCAAAATATCTTGAGCTTGAGTTTTGATTTTTGAGGTCGGGTCTCGATCTGATGAAGACGCAATTTATAACTTCAGCCTTATTTCCCAAATCAGAAATAGCAGGCTATTTGGCAATCTCGAGCTGATGAAGACATGCCTTGTGTTACCAAATTTGCCACTAAAGATACCTGTTGTGCAACTTTTTTTCTGTTCCAAAGAGCACATAGAATAAAAGTTTCTAATTTAATTTTGAAATTCCCATAGTGCTCTGCCCAAACCGCAAACACAGCATGCTCATGCCATAGATTTACCCTCGGATGTCTTGATATGCATGTCAACACATGTAGAGATATAGAGACAGCTGTTTGGGGGGATTTATATAAGATCACTCAAAATCTTAGCCCCTAGCTTTTCAATCTCATTTATTTCACTCCAGAAAAAGAATATCTGGTAAGATTTCCAGAATTCCCTAGGAAAAAAAGTAGGTGAACATGCATTGACATACATGTAAAAGAACAAAAAATAGTATGATATTGACCTAGGATTGTATTCATGACGCGTGGCATCAATCGCTCAGACTGATAAATTGTGTGTCTTCAAATTTCCAACTGATGCAACATTATACAAAACCATAACATCCACCCTAACCCTAAAATCTTCTCCCAAACCAAACTGGACACTCTCCTTCGATCTCCAGTAGGCTCCAAGCAACCCCAAATGCAATAATGGTGTCCCAAGCAATGTTGGCAGCATAACAAATGGAGGACCCAAAAACCCTGGACTCAAATATAACTTTCACTAACCCTAATCCTAAAATAACCTAAAACCCAATCGTTACCCTCAACTTGTCCCTAAACCCTACGCTTTTGATGAGGTAAAGCCTGGAGCAACTGCCGCCAGAGCACCAATATGAATGGAATGAGGAGGTAACTTTTCAAAGTTCATTAATCTGTGCACTAAGTTATAGGAAGGTTAAACTTGGTCCGAGGTTGGACAGTTGCAGACCACCTTTACATGTACAGTACATGTATACGTATCTGCATCAGAAACAGATTTGATTTTAAACATCTGTCACATCTGGCCACTGAAGAAGAGTGTGACACTAACCTTCTTTTTTGGGGGTGTTTTTTTTTGACAACTCATCGCCCTCCGCCTGCCAGATGGAGGGTTTTTTAGGCCGTTTTTTAATTTTTCACATAGGAAGGTTAAACTTGGTCCGAGGTTGTGATTAAATGTCATCCTTTTCTCCTTGTTTCTTATCCTCCTTCTATTTCTGAACCTGTGTTGTGGTTTCTACCACAATCAAGTACATAAAGCTTTGACTCATCAAAAATACAGAAAAGAAGAGATTTTGATTATAACTTTGGCCTCTATTAAAAGACAGCACAGACCCCAGGTAAAAGAAGCAGTGTATGTATGTGGGAGTTCCTATTAAATTAAATACATTTGTTATGCATAATAACTTCTATGTCTAGCACAACTAGACCCAGGTACTGTTACCTCAGATTAAAGATGGATTGTACATACTGTATTAAAAAACATTCATTACAGATCTATAGACAGCCAGGGAAAAAATTATTAAAAAAACTTTTCAAGCTTGCTTGCATGAAAACAATACTCTTTAATTTGTTTTGCATTGAAATCTATGCAAATTTTGGGGGCTCTTTTATGACTTTCGGGGCTCTTTTTGGCATTTCAGGGGCTACTTCGCCCCGAGCCCCCGTGTATTTTTTTCCCTGTAGACAGCAAGATAGAGATGTCGTGGTCGAGTGGTTTAATCGCTTGACAAGGAATGCAAAAAGTTGTGGCTTCGAGCCCCGGCAGGCCACTTATATAATACTTATAATAATCTAATCTTGTAGTCATCATCTCCTTGACTTTAATACAACAATGTTCTTGGTCGGTCTGACACAAAGTAACAGTTGCAATAAATTCAAGCAACTGTATGACAGGGCCCTTACGCTGCAAAATGTAACATTTTGATTGCTAGACTCACTGTTGTGTCAAACTTTGTATCCCTTTTGCACGGGTCATGCACTGTCACTTAAAAATGTGACCTACGTGTACTTGTATGTAATTCAGCTCTCTAAATTCATTCTGTGCATGTCTCTGCCTACTATTCTCCATTGTTACGAAACTGAATAATATCCTTTATAATGAATAACCTAATGCTGCTTAAAAATGACAAATCAGGTAATTCATCTCTTGACCTGTCATATGGTTAAAGGGATATTATTATAAGAATCTTTTTAATGAATAGCTATTGAATACAAAAGCTTATAAATACAAAATATTGCTTTTTTGGTGTACAAATGAATGAAAAATTCTTCCATTGTATTCATGCAGGTATCAGGTAGATACATAAAACACAATTTGGTCCTCAATTTGATTGTTGAAAGACACAAGAAATCAAGTTTGCGGAGAAAAATGAGAGCCTTATGATATTCAAAACCACTCCACAACTGGTGAATAGGGAGCCCACAACATTTAATACAGAATGTTACCAAGCTGTCTCCATTAGATAGCAAACCTTACATCATTATAAACATTTATAACTTTTTTTGTATTAGTCATCTTATTTTATGATCAGTTTCTCTGACTTTTTGTACTATTTAAAAAAGCAAGTGATGTCATATTTTCCTTTAAAAAACCCAGCTGTTTAATTCAACATGCACTGCCATAAACATTGCTCGACTGCTTCATTTCCATTCATTTCAAATTCCAATCGAAAGAAGAAAATATTTACAATAGGCAGGTACCAGGGAAAGAAATCGAAGAGGGATACTAACGTTTTAATCTTTTGATATTTCCCGCTGGATATAACTTCTACTTCATTTCCGTCTTGGGGTTTGCATGGCGCCTCATTCATTTCTATGGCGTCACCTAAAAACAAAATAAGAAGAAATCAAGATTCTCAAAGTGGCAATATCAAGTGAAATTCCATTAAAAAAGCATATAAAGGGAAACCCACAGAACACAGAAAATTTAGGATGTTATACACTGTACTTAATCATCACAATAAGAGCGCTCATTAGGCCTGTCCTCATCATCTCGAGATTGCCAAATAGCCCGCTATTTCTGATTTGGGAAATAATCCTGAAATTACAAATCGCGTCTTCATCAGCTCGAGATTCGACCTCGAAACTTGAAACTCGACCTTGAGAAATTAGCTTGAGATATTTTGCTCAGCGTTCACGCATAGTGCGAGTTTTCGGTCTGGTGAAGACGCACCGGACAAATAGCTAGATATTTTGCCAAATAGTGGGATATTTTGCAAACTATCCCAAGATATCTTGGGATGACAATCCTGACCACATATCCCGCTAATTGCAACTTCGGGCTGAAGAAGCCGCAAATTAGCTGGATAGTTTGCGATCGGGATAGTTCAAAGAGCAGGATGTTTGGCAATCTCGAGCTAGTGATGACAGGCCTAATACAGATGTTTCTAAGCGCTGAACTGTCCTATTATTACTCTGGCTTTAGCCTAGCTACCCTGATAAGGTGCTCTTTCACTCAAGGAATTCCTCCCTTCCGGATACCCTTCTACATCACCTGGGTGGAGGGTGGCAAGTGTAGATTATTGTCTTGCAAAAAGACGTTAGTGCTGGGTTCGAATTAAACCCTTAACCCATGGAGTAAAGAGCCAAGTAAATAAGATTTTGATTTGCTTTTTGTGCAATACTTTAAAGGGAAATATTGTATTCTACATTCAATCAGCTCTCCATTGATATAAAGTTGAATTTTCATTGGATAGGGGCTTTAAAATGGCCTTTAAGACTACACATATACAAATATGAACACATAGATCATTTTATGAAAGCTAAATGAATACCGGTACTACTATTTAAAGCATGACTGCAGAAAAACACTGATCATGTCAACCAAGCTCAATGCACACTATGCAGCCTCAGGAAATGAAATGGAAATAATGCATAGTTGATTATATCCAGGGCCATCTACATGTATACAAACTGCAAACAGTGCAATGCCTTTTGTAATAACTGCTGGTGCCTGTTTGAAAATGAGTTCATGTATTCATACTGCAGCACTACAAAAGCAATTGGATAATTTGATCAAAAATATGTCTTCCGTCCATGGTAAGTAGTAACTGATGCATCATAGGAGTACATCCGCAAGTATGATCAATTGTATGTTTTGTCACAACTTGTCCTGGTGACCTGCTATTCACCTCTTGACAGGGCAAGGCAAAATGTAAAGGAGCTGTGAGAAAGCAAAAAGGAAACATGTCATAATTAGTCCTCCACTGAGCAATCCCAAATTCTGGAACAGCCTCCCTCCTCATCTGAAATCATCTCAAACAGACTTAGAACTGTTCAACTAAAGTTTGTGGAGATATATAGATATTATTTGGGCCCGTATTCAATTACATACTTAAGTTTGAAATATGAGTATTTTACTTAGTCTTCGGCTTAGATAAAATACTTAGCCAATTTTGGTATTCACTTCAAACTTGTGGCTAAGTATTTACCCTACATTTAAGACAGCTCCCTACCAGACTTGAGCCAATTATTTGGAGGCATTGATTGACAGGCATATGGTTTTCTAACAAAGTATCATAACCTGCGCACAATTATATTAGCGTGCATTTATTGCGACCCATTATCAAATTGCGCATTACTTCTGATTGACCATGTGATATCAGTAAGTATTTTTCTTAGATTTTGTCTTACGTACAAAATGTAAAAGTCTAAAATGTGATATGAATACGAGATAAGTCAAGTTCTTAGCTTTAATAGCAATTTTATTTCATAGTAAATTTCTTACTTATTTAGAGTATTAAATTAAAAACCGGTCCAGACCCCTAGATGCATTTATTGAACACAAACTGTCACTGTTTGCTAAAATTGTATACTGCAGTTTCATTTGAATGGTGACCCACAAATTACTTTTTATTGGATGAAAAAGGTAATACATGTTGCAACAATTATTATCATCATTAGGCGCAAAAAAGAAGAAGTTGTATTGCACTTTGCGCCCGACTCAAAAACCTTAAAATTTGCGGACAGCTTAAAAAAAAAAATGTTATCATGATGAATACAAAAATATGAATTAAATCATTCAAAACTGAGAAATATTACCCAAAAGACGGAGAAAAAGAAGAAAAAAAATTCAAAAAAAAGAAAATATTTCCGACGGACTGACCCATGTTTTGGCGCCTAAAGGGCAATACAACATTTATTTTGGGGGGTCTTATTAATCAGTATGAAATTTTGAATACTGGAACCAGGTTATAAAGAAAAGGAATATTTGTTTCTCCAAAATTGGAATCTGCAGGTACGTAGGCTTTGTTATTTGCTAGTAAAATGTTATCTTTTAAGTTAATAACTAAAATGAACAGTTTGAGAGAGAAATCTCAGAGGATAATTACTGAAAATGACCTAAGCTCCCTTGTTGAAAAAACATTTTACCATTTGTGGGCACAAGCAGTATCACGTCAGCCTGTCCACCGTCCTCTTCATCAATAGCATCTTCTCCTCCTCCTCCTCCTTCTGTCTGTCCCTCATCCCCTTGACATGCCATCTCCTCCTCATCCTCCTCTTCAATCCCAGCAAGTTCTTCTTCCTCTTCTGGTATTTCATCACCATCTTGATCAGCTTCCAAAGTACCATCTACAAAAATGACAGGAATAGTCCCATCTGTATCTTCTGGTGTTGGTGTATCATTGTCTTCCTCTAGTCCTACACCATTACTTTGTTCCTCATGTCCTTCGTTTTCCTTTTTGGAAGACATATTTGAAGTTCCTTCATGTAGTTCACGTTCTTTGGAGATACAATGGTGTAAGCTCAGCCCTGGTATAGAGATTAGTCTATTTACTCAGCATTTATAAAAACCTGTCAAATAAAAAGTAAAGGGGAAAACATGAGTTTCATTATTAAATATACATTCAAAATAAGTAGCTGCTGCTGCTTTTTATTTTATTTTTTTTATTTTATTATTTTGTTTATATATCCTGTGAAGCTTCATTTACAATGTTTCAATATTTTGTATTTTGTTCATTTGTTTTTCACTCTACATAGCTTTTCATGATATTTCAGTCAGCATCTATGGAACAATTTTCAAATGAGCTCTTTATAGAATTAGGTGTGAACATATCATCTCCTTCCATGCAACATTAATGGCAGGGTGTAAATTGTTTGATCCACTTTGATTTACAGTTTCCTCACCATCAGTCAAAAATAGCTTCTTCATAGCACGAAATAGGATTTCATGCTTCCTTTAATCAAGCTCAAGTGAGAGTAATCATCTTTGAAGGGTAGAAACGAAGAAGGAAAAGATCCTGGGAAACATTACTGACTCATGAATGCCAGTTATAGCTCACAACCACATACATGATGTATGGTGTGAGTCAAGCTGGTGGCCTTTTGAACGGACAACAAACTTGTTGAATGTGTTCTTGAAACTCAGAATTTTTACAGAATTTTTTGTTTATACATGCACATACCTGTACATTTGTAAAATTATTAACGGCCACCAACATGAGAGTGAGAGGCAAATGGCCACTGCAGACAGATGGCCTTATTGAATGTTCATGAGCCCGCTCGCGGTACGCGGTTGATCAGTATTTGGCGTCTCGGTGTCATTGAAGAGGACATCGCAGCACGCAGAAAACAGGAACAAGTTGAACGATAGCAGCATGAAGCTTGATGGAATTCACCAAAAATAGACCCTAGTAAAAGAGCCAACACTTGCTTGAATATAGAAATCAGGATCTGGGATGATAACCAACTCATAAAGGTTGAAGTTGGATGAAATGCCCAATCAAATATAAAACAGGAAAATCTCTCAAAACTTTATAGAGAAACAAACTTGAAGAATTTAAAGTTGATAATATATAAAAAGTACCGGTAACTCTCTCAAAACTTAGAGAAAATTGAAGAATGTAAAGTTGATATATGTTTTGAAGAAGTAGAGGCTAATATGGAGATTGAATACATATATAGGGCAGTGTTCGAAGCAATGGCAGCTGGGCAGAGAATCAGCTGGAAACTTTAAAGCCCCACTGTCATACTTGTAGCTACTTGCTCCCTCTATATAGAAAACTTCCCCAATCGGTGCCTGTTGGTCCCCCATGATCCTCTTTTTCTTATAGTTGAGAGCTGAGTTAATGAGATAGCCACCTGTCAGTGAATTCGCTGTGTGGTCTTATCCCTTCTGGCCCAGTAGTATTGACGGTCTTTAAGTGTCAAGTTTGATTAAACTGTACAAACCCACATCACCCTTCCTTCCAACTAGACCTCTTATTGGTTCCCTAACATCATGTGATAGGACCATGCGTGCCCCCTTAATTAAAACAACCCATCCTTTTTTTCAAACCCAATACTCCCAGCCAGCTCTCTACAGCATGGTCTTAAAGGTATTATCCGTATTTACAGTGTTATAATATTTGAAACCCTTGCGGACACAGGTCCGACGTCTATGATTGTATGCATTTCAATTATTGCATCATATATTATAGACGTCTTATCATAGGTCCCATTGAATTAAAACTTAAGGCATTCTGTTTCTCTTATTTTTCTGCTTTCATACAAATGAACTTACATGTATTACATGGGCTGGATTGTTGTTTGAATTGCAATACCTTGTCTTTGTTAGACTGTAGAGAGTGCTTAAGAATTCATATCGATTACAAATACCAGCAAAGTATCAAAATCTCAAGCAAATAAATTCAAATCATTTTCCTCGTAAAATTTAATGAGGCATTTATTACACCTGCATGGTTTCCGCTTCCTGACTTCCTTAGTATAGACCAGCAGATCACTGCCATATAAGTCTGTTCTGATGAGGGAACTCTGTAGCTACATCATGTCTAACTTAAAGGTAAAGACCAGTATTGGAAACGCCCCAATTTCAAAAAATGAAATGGAAGCTCTTATTACCAATCATGTGAAAGAATATGTTTTGACTAATACATGATGATAACAAATTTGCCGGGAAACCGCCTACTAATTGATATATTTGGTAAATTAGTTTATCTATTGGTGTGTGAGAGATAAACGCACGTGTCACGCACGTGTGCGTAGTCCCATATACATCTTTCTGTGTACAGTGCTCGTAACTTTACGAAGACTGGGCCAAATTTCTTATCATTTTGATGATTCCAGAACCTTGCAGTACACACCAATACTTACATGTATATGCTAGATGATCAACCTTTTCTGATCGATTCCACAACGTTTCTTTCACAATGCAATCGCATGACCATAACTGGTCTTTATCTTTAAAGAGAAGGTTGAGTTCTGGGAAGAGGTGAAAAATAACTTGGGAGCGTTATCATTCTTATTATGCAAGTGTGGAAGAACATCAGTTCCCTGAAAAGCATGGCTCTTCAAATGCCTTAATATTTTAAACATGGCATGTAACATCATACAAATCGGGACAGATTTTTATGCCACATGTTTGTGTTGTCCCATATACATCTTTTTGTGTACAGTGCTTGTAACTTTACCAAGACTGGGCCAAATATCTGATCATTTTGATGATTCCAGAACCTTGCAGTACACACCATTATATGCTAGAAGATCAACCTTTTCTGATCGTTCCACAACATTCAAAATGCAATCGCATGACCAGATACTCAACTTTATCTTTAAAGTGAACCATTCACCTGAAAAAGATAATGTGTGTACCGTATCTATTGTGTAAGAAATCAACCTCAAAAAAGTTTAGCTGGCATTCCGTCTTTAGGAAGCCCGGTAATTTGTATTGTATTGTATTTTTTTAGCTAAAAGGTGAAAGAATATGAAGAAAATAATGGATAACATAAAACCCCTTGTATAGGGCGCAAACCGTGTTAACTACCATAGTCTACCCGACAAGAAGTTTCACTGTTCACTGAGCATGAATTTAAATGGCAACATCTCTTTGTAGAAGCAATGTTTGAAGCCCATATTTTTAATACATTATAGCCACAAGGAACACTTTATACATGAAGAGCAAAACATGTTTTGGACGATTCTTCATGTATGTCGTATGGGACATTTAGAAAACACTTTGTAGCATTCAAAGAAAAGAAATCAGCAGTAAAGATATTTTTTATGGTTAAAGTACCAGGAGGCCCTGTGAAGATATGACACCCAGTTATCAGTTTCTCTTTCTAGGCAGATAGAGCTCATACCATCACATGTCGTATTACAGTACCGTACACAGAAAAATATGATTTTCTTGAAATCTGAGAACGTACTCAAAACTCAGTGAGTTGTACTGAAACATATATCACAGAGAATGTACTAAATACACAGTCTACACCTGTACATGTACATGTAGCAGCTATCCAGGACTTTAATACATCTTTTACATCAAAAGAGTCTTTCATTTTTTTGTAATGCACAAGATTAATGTGCACTACAATATGGCAAAACATAAATGTTTAATCCATACATTTAAAGTACATGTACATGTACATCAATCACTTATGTGAATTGAACCAGCAGTGAGAAATTCACTTGTTCGTGATACTTTTGTGAAGAAAAGACGTATTGTCTGCAGTTTCTCATGAGAGCCCAAGGATAGATCTGCACAATCAATACATGTTACTGTTCACCTCATGCATGAGTGAACAAAACTTAAATTCTACATAATAGAGTGGTGAAGTGTGACGTCATCAAAAATCTAATTTTAGAATTTCTCAATTTTTTCTTCATTTTCCGAAAGAGCATCAAAAATAATGTCCAAATGTCGAAAAACCAATTGAATATGTTAAGTATTGGCTGAGATATGACCATCTGAATAAATATATGTCCTATGGGCACTCAGTGTTATATGCTCTGGCTCCTAATGGTTAGGAGCCAGAGCATATATAACACTGAGTTCCTATAGGCAATCTTTTTATTCAGATGGTCATATCTCAGCCAATACTAAACATATTAAATTGGTTTTCGACATTTGGACATTATTTTTGATGCTCTTTCGGAAAATGAAGACAAAATTGAGAAATTCAAAAAATAGATTTTTATGACGTCACAGCTTCGGTACTCTATGAAGGCCATTCAAATAAAGAATGAACATTATTATTAACCCGGGGCATTGTTCACTGGACCTAGAAGGAAACCAATCCACCCAAATGTAAGCTGCAGTAGGGGATGTTATGCAATCTTTTATCTTGCATTTAATGGCTTGTTACAATAGGCATTTCTTCATAAGCTCAAGATTTCCAAATAACCCGCTATTTTAACTATCCCGATTGCAAATTATCCAGGTAATTTGCGTCTTCATCAGCCCGCAGTTGCAATTAGCGGGATATTTGGTCGAGATAATCATCCCAAGATATCTTGGGCTAGTTTGTCCGGTGCATCTTCACCAGCTGAGCAAAATATCTGGAGCTAATTTCTCGAGCTCTGGTTTTGAGGTCGAGTCTCGAGCTGATGAGGACGGGATTTGTATAAACTTCTGGCTTATTTCCCAAATCAGAACTGGCGGGCTACCGGTATTTGGCAATCTCGAGCTGATAAAGGCACTGCTAATCTCTCACTTAGTACTTTCGTTGATACAAGCTATCTAATCTAGTGATCTACCAAGTGTAGGGTTGACACTTTGTTTTAGGCGTGATTAGCTATACCGTTTCGCGATAGTGATACCGTTTCGCGATAGTTTTACGATGAAATTGTGTGTGTGGACGCTCACTAACGATACGTCGTATAACGAAACTAGTCTAACGAAACGCAGGTTTGGGCATCGTTTCAAACTAGAACTCAATAAAGAATCACGCCTAATCACGCCTAATCACGGAAAATGTTGTGTGTGGACAGGGGGAGTGTAACTACCAGGTAGTGTAACTAACTGGGCGGGGCTTAACGTGACCTCGAGTGAAAGGAGACCAGACCTCTTATTTCTGCTTCCATTTCATGACCGCAGTAGCAAACTGCGCACCTCTACGACATTTCGCTGTAGAGTTTCAGGATTACTTTCTTCTGTGTGTGGACATCCTGGAATTTATACGATGATTATTTATACAACGTTTCTTGTGTGTGGACACTCTGAAATTTATACGATGATTCTTTATACGACGTTTCGTTATAGAGTTATTTGGAACATGGAGGACTGATTTTTAACGCTCTTAAAATCTGACGGAAAATCCCACTTAATCCGCCTCTACAAAAAGGAATATTGAACAAATTTTCAGTTTGCAAGTAAGTTTGATACATTCTACGGATAAATTCGTTATAACATTTCGTTTCGTACCTCCAAAACCTACAAAAATGCCAAGATCTAAGACTGTTACCGATGCGGCTAGCAAAACGGACACACCCGACATTCCAGCTGCCACGCAAGCATACGCTACGGCTGAATCAGTCACGGAATTCAGACAGCATTTCGACGAATTTTCTGCAAAGATACTGAAAAAATTGGATACTGTTGCCACTAATGTCTTAACCATAGGAGAGGAGATAAAGGTCGTCAAAAGTTCGATATCAGAACTACAAGTTGCAGCTGCAGACTCCGCATCCCGAGTTGAAGCATTGGAAAATGATACTATTCCCGCCCTGATTAAGAAACAGAAGGAATGCGACCAGAGTATTCGCGACGCGATGACAGCCATGGAAATTCATGAGAGGAAAAGAAATTTGAGTAGGAAGTATAAATCTTATCGAAATAAAGTTACTTTTCTTCTAAGACAAGCACGAACAAAATACTATGGTGATATGCTTAAATACAACTCTAATAACCTGAAGAAAACCTGGGGCATTATCAATGGTATTTTAAATAGAAAAGCTAAAGTCCTGCCGAATCATTTCAAAGTCAACGGTGTGATAGTAGACAATGAGTGCGAAATATCCGAACTGTTCAATAGAATGTTTAATGACGTTGGAACCAAAACAGCTGCCCAGATTCCTCGCTCTTATAAACACCATTTGGATTACATGAACGCATCAAATCCAAATTCGTTATTTTTGTGCCCTACATCTGAAAACGAAATTATAAATATTTTTAGGAATTTAAAGAATACAAATAGCACTGGAGTTGATGATGTTAGTCAAAATATAGCAAAGAAATCTATTCACGCTATAGCCCGTCCGTTGATGCACATTATGAATTTATCAATTTCGACTGGAAAATTTCCAAACCGGCTTAAAACTGCAAAAATTGTTCCTGTACCAAAAACAGGGGATCCTTATGATATATGCAACCATCGTCCAATTTCTTTACTTCCTTGTTTTTCAAAGTTACTAGAAAAATTAGTTTACGTTCGTTTATATAAATTTCTTGAACATAACAATATTTTATACATGCATCAATATGGCTTTCGGCCAAACCATTCAACTGATCATGCTCTTATTGATTTTAATGATACAGTATGTAACGCATTGCACTCAAATAAGTTTGTTATCGGTATATTTTTAGACCTGTCGAAAGCTTTTGATGTAATGGATCACGACATATTACTTTCTAAGTTATTTAGATATGGTATTCGTGGTATACCCTATTTATGGTTTAAAGATTATTTAACAAACAGAAATCAATGTACAATGTATAAAACTCATATTTCTAAAAAACTTTTGATCAAAACAGGTATTCCTCAAGGATCAATTCTAGGTCCTCTATTGTTCCTATTATATGTTAATGATTTATATTGTGTTTCAAAATTGTTTCACTTTATTCAATACGCAGATGATACTTGTTTGATTGCCTCAAATTATAATCAGAATGACTTAATATGTCAAACAAATACAGAACTTATCAAGGTTGTTGAATGGTTAAGAACAAACATGCTATGTCTCAATGTTAAAAAAACTAAATGTATATATTTTTGTTTGAACAATTCACGGAGTATCGCTTTACCCAAAGTACAATTGGACGGAGAGTTGATTGATTTCGTCGACTGTCATAATTTCCTTGGTATACATGTTGATTGTTATCTAAAATGGGATTTTCATGTCAGACATGTCTGTAATAAAATAAGTAAAACCATTGGAATTTTATATAAATTGAAATATACAGTACCCCCACATATATTAATTCTATTATACAATGCTCTTATCTTGCCGTATCTCATGTATGGTAATATTGTATGGGGTTCAGCGTGTAAAACCAGATTAGTAAGTATTTTTAAGAAACAGAAACAAGCTATTCGAATTTGTACTCTTTCGCATTATCTTGCCCATTCTAGTCCTATTTTTCATTCGTTAAATCTTTTAAACATTTTTGACATATATAAATATCTTGTTGGTATTTTCATGTATCGATATATAAACAATACTCTTCCAATTTCGTTTCATGATATGTTTCAGCTAAATTCAGATATTCATTCACATTTTACCCGCAATTCAATGAAATTTCGACTGCCAAAACCTCAAAATTCGTTAGATATAAGATCCATTCGGTATACTGGTCCCAAAATTTTAAACGAAATTGAAAATTGTATTTCCGATGCAACCACACTCAATGTATTCAAACGTAAACTTAACCAGCATTTCGTTAACAGTTACAATACTTGATGTACTCCAACAATGATTTTCAAAAGATTGTTTACGTTACATTTCGGTTAGTAGTTAGTTAGTTTGTGAGTGAGGGTGTGTGTGTGTGTGTGTGTGTGTTTGTGTGTCGGCGCATTTTTGTGTGTGACTATTGTGTTTTGTGGCTGGGTGAATTATTTTGCAATTATAAATGTATTATTTAACTTTGTTCAGGTGCCTTCTATTGTACAAGCCCCGTGCTTTTTTTGAAGGTATCCTTTCATCTATTGTTATTATTGTTATGCATCGTCAAATATTGTCAATATCTGTTATAATTTTTATGGATGATGAATAAATAAATTGAATTGAAATTGAATTGAATTGAATTGAGTTTCGGGATAAATTGTTTTGTGTGTGGACACGCTGTTACAGGCTGGTAAATCAAGAATACTCATGCTTTTGAAAGTATGCAACCTGACTCTTTTTTTACCACTTTCGAAAATGTTTACAAGTGCTTATTCTCAAAACAAGACACTACATGTAGATAAAGGACATTTCATAGCTACATTGTATATAGCCTGGCCATATCCATGCATGCTGCAGTACGGTTATCGTCAGTTTATTTGGTGGGTGGGGAGGAACTGAAGCCAGATAGAACACAAAAGTGAATTAAAAAGGGATAAAAACATACTCATCCAGGACTATTTTATCTCACTGAGTGTCCTCTACAGCTTTTAAGGGCAATTGAAGAAAATTGATAATTGCTTTTATTCTCTTCCTCTTCCTCTTCCTCTTCATCTTCCTCTTCTTCTTCCTCTCCCTCCCCCTCCCCCTCCCCCTTAGAAGGTAGATCTGAAACAATCCCAATTACTGAATTTTGAAATATATACAGTTTGAATTCAAATACTATCACCTGACTGTGACTGTAACATTTATAAGTCCATTCTATGAGCATCATCATTAGATCAGAATAGTTAATGACAAATTCTACTTACAAATTGTAAGTTACAATCACATTCATTTAATAAACAAATTAAGAAATATTCCAACGTTTAATACCCATATAATCAAAGTGCTTTAAAAAAATGCTAAATAACGTCCCTGCAAGAGTTGATTGATCAATACAAATATTTAAACAAATAACAAAATATGCATGTGAAATTTATACAAATGTGTCCTTCCTACCTTTTTCAAGAGGCAATTATCCACCCAGCTTATTGCTAAAAATGGCAAGAAAATATTTCCACTTTTCAAGTGCTGAGAGTATTCTACAAACCACCTGCACAAGAGATGAACCCAGCTGGAAAGTGACAGGCATGCACTCTGGCAGAAGTTATTATGAGGAAGCCATCCGCTGTGTTCAGAGCTACGGGTATTAGCTGCGTTTACACTGAAAGCAAACACCGAGCTACGGGTATCAGCTGTGTCTACACTGAAAGTGAACACCGAGCTACGGGTATTAGCTGCGTTTACACTGAAAGCAAACACCGAGCTATGGGTATTAACTGCGTTTACACTGAAAGCAAACACCGATCTACGGGTATAAGCTGCGTTTACACTGAAAGCAAACACCGAGCTACGGGTATAAGCTGCGTTTACACTAAAAGCAAACACCGAGCTACGGGTATAAGCTGCGTTTACACTGAAAGCAAACACCGAGCTATGGGTATTAACTGCGTTTACACTGAAAGCAAACACAGAGCTACGGGTATTAACTGCGTTTACACTGAAAGCAAACACTGAGCTGCAGGTGTTAGCTGCGTTTACACTGAAAGCAAACACCGAGCTACAGGTATTACATGTACTGTAGCTGCGTTTACACTGAAAGGAACACCGAGCTACAGGTATTACATGTAGCTGCGTTTACACTGAAAGCAAACACCGAGCTACAGGTATTACATGTAGCTGCGTTTACACTAAAAGCAAACACCGAGCTACGGGTATCAGCTGCGTTTACACTGAAAGCAAACACCGAGCTACAGGTATCAGCTGCGTTTACACTGCAAGCAAACACAGAGCTACGGGTATCAGCTGTGTCTACACTGAAAGTGAACACCGAGCTACAGGTATCAGCTGCGTTTACACTGCAAGCAAACACCGAGCTACAGGTATCAGCTGCGTTTACACTGCAAGCAAACACAGAGCTACGGGTATCAGCTGCGTTTACACTGCAAGCAAACACAGAGCTACGGGTATCAGCTGCGTTTACACTGCAAGCAAACACAGAGCTACGGGTATCAGCTGTGTCTACACTGAAAGTGAACACCGAGCTACAGGTATCAGCTGCGTTTACACTGCAAGCAAACACCGAGCTACAGGTATCAGCTGCGTTTACACTGCAAGCAAACACAGAGCTACGGGTATCAGCTGCGTTTACACTGCAACTAAAAACCATCATTTTTTCTCACATTCGAGAGTTTTGTCAGAAGATGCTACACAACGTCTGTACCCATCAACACAACAAAAATCCTAAATCGAAAAAAATCCACCTACATGTACTGTATACCGTATGTTGTGTTTTTTAAACGCCTGCCGAAACACCAGGGTTTTTGCAGTGTTAATTATCATTCTCAAAACACCAGTGAGCTATACCAGTCTTTGGTCACATGACCCTCCTCACTTCTGTGGTACTGTAACTCGTGCAGAGTAGCGACAAGTGGTGCAAAAATAGTTCAGGTTCATTTTTGAACGAAGCACCACTCAATGAAACGACCGGAAGTTTCAACAGGATCACCTCACACTTCCGTATACTGATGCTGATGATTTTGAAGGGGTTTCCCCCGTAGTGTCCTATTAAAATGGTAGCTCTAATAACCAATGATTTTTCAAATTGGTTTTTCAGCAATGTACTGTAGGAGACAGACAGACGGCTTCCCAGGGTAGCAAATTGGCAAACATTCAGGAGATTGTGACAAAGTCAACCCGCATCATCATCATCCAAAGGCCTAAAATAGCTCACTTGGAGAGACAAAAAAAAGTGGCTTTAACTTTCTTTATCCCTCAGTGATGAACTTGAAATGCCCGCAAACTTTAATTGCCAAAGAAGCAAACACTTTTTTTAATTCTGGCATTTCCTTTTAATACCCTAGGAAAAAAAGGAGTGGCATTTATCTGTAAATGGCAATGGGTCACTTTATTATTAAAGTAAATACAAAGCACTTTTATTCAGTTTCAGTTTACATCATTACATTTGGAATGTTTCATTTTTTTCAGTTTTTGTTGTTGTTGCATACTTGCATTTATGCAAACGAAAAGAAAAAATAAATACATGTACATGTAATGTACATGTAAGACTAATTTAGATAAAGGGAGCAATATGCTAGAGCCTAAAGAGAAAGCAATGCTTACATGTAGATCATGCATGTAGGCTCCGGAAGTTAAAACAATGATATACATGTACTAGTAGTCTTGTGTTTTTTTTAATAACGTACCGGTAATAGGATTAAATTGAAACTTATTCAGAGGAAAATGTAAACATTGGTAATATACAGTACTGAGCAATATTTGTATTACATTTTCACTACCTGTACGCAATCATTTGACAGTGTCGCTGGCTGTGTGTCGGTAAAGTATGATGTTACGCGTAGAAAAACTAAGTGTAGCCGCACTGGCAAAGACACTGGTTGATAATGACGCCAACATCTTGATATAATGGAACATACATGTACCACGTACAGTGTACGTTCCTCATAGACTCGCATACGTGCGCTCTGTGTGCGGTGCCATATCTGCTATGATGTTTATACTCGTAAACAATTAAAAAACAAAGCCGATCAAAACATTATGCTAATATAATTACCTCACTCTTTACTATCCAACCAATCAAATACAAGTAAAAATACTGTATGGAAAGGAAGGTTTTCCTACCCCCAAATGAATATTCATATTGCCAATTTGATACATAGCTGAAGATCATTGAAGATAACTTGAGTTACTTGACGTATATATTCAAATTTTAATGGACCATAATTTTGGCAAAAATCAATTTTTGTACGTCATGATATTTTTAAAAGCATATGAATTCCTGCAATAGTCCATTGACCTTATTTTCGTTCCATTTTTTTGTTTGCATTATGGTCTTGATCTTAAAGTTTGAATACCACAAACTTTGAGGTATTTTCAAATTATTGAAATGCAAGTATTAGTACCTTAAACAAACAGAACTTTGGAGCTGGACATCTCCTATTTTTTGACACTTCTGGAGTTGGCAGATGGGTGAGTTGTCTTAGTTTTAAAAAAATACTTTCTTTTAAACTTTGTTTTATTGTAAATAAATGAGTATTTAAAAAGTTAGATTTTGGTATTGGCCTCCCTAACCTAGACCGAAAGCTTTAGTCTCTGATATCGACAGTTGTTTCGCTGAGATTGCATCTGGCTCATCTGACCGCCTCTATACATACATGTAGACTGAAGTACGGCCTATGGGTACTGAATGCAACAAATGGTTCGGTTCGGCCGGCCCGCGATGAATGAGATATATGCAACGAGATTTTCACTCTTTACATCCTCATAAATGCACTTTTGCTGCAATATTACAATAGGATTATTAAAATATATAAAATAACAAACAAATATGGCTTTGAGTTTGACTTACGATAGCTTGCTCATTTAGATCCTAAATTAATGATTAATCCAAGAAAGTCTCGTAGTCGACATGATTCGTTGTCATCCATCTTGGTTATTATACTTGATGAATATTCATTTTTTCTTTTTGAACGTCCAATAGCTACATACGAGTCAACCCAGTGATATATGAATATTCATAAACCCAATATTAAACGAGTGCTCTGATTGGCCGTTTGCTATGTTTTGGTACACTGTAGGTCGACCCGGAAATATATCGGCCGGATAACTCATCTAAGTAACTCCGTAAATTTCGCATTTGTATAATAGGTCATATAAAAATATTTAGTGTAAATAGGAGAACAATACATAGATCTAGTCTATACCTATTTTATATCTTATTTATAAATCAGAAAATTAGATCTTCTAAATAGATCTAGAGTAGATCTAGACTAGATCTAGTGAAAATCGGGGGAGAAAGTTTCTGTCACAAAGTGGTATGAATAGTTGGGGGGTCCAGACAACTCGCCACAAAGACAACCCGCCCCAAGACAACCCGCCACAATACCCTGGACATCCCGCCACAATACCCTGGACAACCCGCCACAATACCCTGGACAACTCGCCACAGCCTTTTCGGACAACTCGCCACACTTTTTCCCGTCATGATTTCTAGATCTAAAATGAAATGAAATTGTCATTTTTCATGATTTTCGTGCTTTTATAAACACAGTCATTACAAAGAATAAAGAATAAAGTTGATTTCCCTAATTGTAACAATAATATATATTGAAATGAAATTGTCATTTTTCATGATTTTCGTGCTTTTATAAACACAGTCATTACAAAGAATAAAGAATAAAGTTGATTTCCCTAATTGTAACAATAATATATATTGAAATGAAATTGTCATTTTTCATGATTTTCGTGCTTTTATAAATACAGTCATTACAAAGAATAAAGTTGATTTCACCTTGTAACAATAATATACTTTTGATCTAGAGGTCTATATAACAGCTGCATTTTCTGTCCCAGAATTGTTTTAATGGTAGGATACTGGAAGCACTGGCTTTCTGATAGGGGGGGGGGGGGGGGGGGGGGGTGGGCAGTTGACCCGCGAAATAAAATTGGAATGTGGTTTATTTCTAGATTTTCTGGGTTAGTTTCGTCAGAGGCGGCATTCTTGGTTGGGGGGGGGGGGGACACTGTGCCCCAACTTTTCCAGGTTCCCCTAAAGTGCCCCCTTATCCTTTGTACATGTCCTTTTCCCTTCTGATAATTTTTAATGGTAGGAATTCATGGAAGGATAGGCCTACTGGAAGCACTGGCGTACTGATGGGCGAGGGGGCAGTTGACCCGCGAAATAAAATTGAAATGTGGTTTATTTCTAGATTTTCTGGGTTAGTTTCGCACTTTTGCCCACAGTCAGAGGCGGCATTCTTGGTTGGGGGGGGGGGGGGGGGGGGGCACTGTGCCTCCACTTTTTCAGGTTCCCCTAAAGTGCCCCCTTATCATTTTGTACATGTCCTCTTCCCTTCTGATAAGTGCCTACTTTTCTTTCTCAGATTTTTTAATTATAATGTTACACATAATTACATAAAAGAACTTTTCAGTCTTTCTTCATTAGATTGTCTTTAATATTCATCATGTAATTTTTCAAATGGGACCTTATACTTTTAGCTCGCTTGCTCGAAAATCGATATTCAGTCCATCACACCAAATTGCGAAGTACGTTGCTTAAATAATATGTTATTCCACGTAAAGAAATAAACAAATATTGATGTCATTCGTGGTAATGTATTCACAATCTTGACGAAGGCGTAGTAGGCCTTTATACAAATATCTAAAAATTGTTTTTATTATTGTTGATGTGTCCCTTTGTAGGTGCCCCTTTTTCAGAAATTCAGCCATTCTTGCGATCATAGGCGCCAGAAGTGGGGGCAGGGGACTCGCCCTCCTCCCAACGAAAAAGTGTGTGTGTGTGTGGGGGGGGGGGGGATGGGGGTCAAAACGAATTTCCACTCCCCCCCCCCCCCAAAAAAAAAAAAAAAAATCAGCAGTATAATTGATTACTATTTAGTAACCAAAAAGAACATGCAAAAATAATTAAACCTAAATTGAATCAAATTAAAATGATATTGCATTCAAAGAAAAGGAAAGTGAACTGGAATTAAAATTTCCTAAACATTCCGCATGCCCCTATATTCATCAATGGAGGATTTTATAATAGCGATACGTGCATATTATGTATCCTGGAAATTTATTGTGAGAGGATGGGAAAGCGTGTGTGTATTTTTTATTATAGGGGTGAGAAGACATGAGCCCCTCCTGAACACTAATGGGGAAGGGCAGTTGCTCCCCAAATAAAAATACAAAGTGGTTTATTTCTAATTCGATACCAGTGATTTACAATTGTTCCTGAAATGACATGATTTTCAGGGATTTATTCTCATTTTTTTTTATAATTATACCTTTTTATGCGTTTGTTGGAAAAATTACAATCAGGCAACCAACAAATATGCTTATTTTTAAGCCTTTATGTCAGGGCCTGCACTTTTTGAAAAAGTATGTTAAAGAGAAAGAGGAAGAAAGAACGAGTGGCCTGCTAGTTTCACAAATGATGTATCAAAATATGCTCATCTTGGCGTAATTAAATGCCTAAATCCCCTGAGCTTACAGGGGCTACGTCCTCTGGACCCCACTAAGGGCCCTAACTTGGGCCCATGGATGCTCATCGGACCGTAAGTATACATACCATAATAATTAAAACATCTGAGAAAGAAAAGTAGGCACTTATCAGAAGGGAAAAGGACATGTACAAAATGATAAGGGGGCACTTTAGGGGAACCTGAAAGAGTGGAGGCACAGTGCCCCCCCCCCCCCCCCCACCAAGAATGCCGCCTCTGACTGTGGGCAAAAGTGCGAAACTAACCCAGAAAATATAGAAATAAACCACAATTCAATTTTATTTCGCGGGTCAACTGCCCCCTCCCCCATCAGTACGCCAGTGCTTAGTAGGCCTATCCTTCCATGAATTCCTACCATTAAAAATTATCAGAAGGGAAAAGGACATGTACAAAGGATAAGGGGGCACTTTTGGGGAACCTGGAAAAGTTGGGGCACAGTGTCCCCCCCCCCCCCCCCCAACCAAGAATGCCGCCTCTGACGAAACTAACCCAGAAAATCTAGAAATAAACCACATTCCAATTTTATTTCGCGGGTCAACTGCCCACCCCCCCCCCCCCCCCTAGCTATCAGTACGCCAGTGCTTCCAGTATCCTACCATTAAAACAATTCTGGGACAGAAAAATGCAGCTGTTATAGACCTCTAGATCAAAAGTATATTATTGTTACAAGGGAAATCAACTTTATTCTTTGTAATGACCGTGTTTATAAAAGCACGAAAATCATGAAAAATGACAATTTCATTTCAATATATTGTAACAATTAGGGAAATCAACTTTATTCTTTATTCTTTGTAATAACTGTGTTTATGAAAGCACGAAAATCATGAAAAATGACAATTTCATTTCATTTTAGATCTAGAAATCATGATGGGAAAAAGTGTGGCGAGTTGTCCGAAAAGGCTGTGGCGAGTTGTCCAGGGTATTGTGGCGGGTTGTCCAGGGTATTGTGGCGGGATGTCCAGGGTATTGTGGCGGGTTGTCTTGGGGCGGGTTGTCTTTGTGGCGAGTTGTCTGGGATTCATAGTTGGCCAGATTATCTTCTCGGTGCGAGACCTCTGTAGTACCGTCTGTATATGGGGAATGTCAACAAATGTCAGTTTTATTAAAGAAATGACCCATATCAGACGGTTATTTCTGTCTATGACTCTCTCTATGCTTTGCTGGAGTGACGTACTGTAATGTCCATCATCACCCTGATCATGCCTTCAAATCAATTTCATGGCAGCAATCACATACCGGTAAATATATTTATTCATATCATATCATTAACTATCCGGATCTTATTCTATATCATCACATCATCATCAATGACTAACCTCATTTTGCACTTACATGTAGCTTGCACTGCACAGTTGATGATGATGCAACAATGATCCGATTGGGGGGTAATGGAAGCCTTCTGAAGCCCCGAAACTCCGGGAGGACAGGCCAGACGGGTTCCGTTTCTCTGTGCGAGCTCGGCACGGACACACAATAAAGGTTGTCGAGGCTAGAGCTCAAAGCCAAAATATAGGAGAGGCAAGTTTCCAGATGGAAATTTTCTACAGGAATGAAGGAAAGAAGCCGTCATATGTGCCCTTCACTACAATCGTTTGACTCATTCACTAGCAATTCAGACAACTGATGCTGGTGAAAGCCGGGTGAAAGTTATTCGAGAGTTGCACCAAATTCGAGCTCAGCGCCCATGCACCATACAAAACATGATTAGCACTAGTCTCATTTGAGGCTAATGATGTAATTGTTACAATCTAAATCAGAGAGTATACTTACGGAGAGAGCCGACTCGCTAAAAAAAAAAACTGCACAAAGGCAAAAGGTTAAAAGTTTGAAAAGTTGAAATAAAATCTTGTCCCTCACTTGCCAATTTTGAAAGAAAAATGTAAATTATTCTAATCAATACCTAATTTCAAGTGATTTAAAATGTCCTTTTTAATATGGTTTGAACTGATCCCATTTATTAGATAATAATATGTATAATATATAGTTCTTGTGTTTTTAATGCCTTGGTGTGTTTTTTCTTCTAATTTAATGTTTTTTGTATTCCATAATATACACATTTCATATTTTCTGATATGTGAATTTTGTTGTCTTTTATATTATTTTTTCAGTGTATGTTATTGTCATTGTGATTGTTCTTTTTATTCAAATGTAAAAATAAAATTAGTTGAATTGAATTGAATAAACGGCCCCACCTTTTTCAATTCAATTCAGCTGGGATATGGAAAAGCGGCTGAATGCAATCAGGAACAAAGAGAGATTCGAGGAGTGCCTTTTTAAAGACGTTTCTTATTTCCTGTTTTCTTAAGTTTTCATTGCTGCTTGTAGACCATTCATTAGCTTTAAAGACCGTCAATATACTACTGGGCCAGAAGAGATTAGACCACACAGCGAGGTCACTGACAGGTGGCTATCTCATTAACTCAGCTCTCAACTATACATAAGAAAAAGAGGATCATGGGGGACCAAAAGGCACCGATTGGGGAAGTTTTCTATATAGAGGGAGCAAGTAGCTACAAGTAGGGCAGTGGGGCTTTTAAAAAAAGGGCATAATATCGAGTAATATCCACTCTAAAAAAAAAACTCTTGTTCTGAAGGGCCCTAGATATAAAAAAAAAAATACAAACAATATCATTATGCAACAGTAATATACAGAATATACATAATATACAACCATGATGTAGAACTTACAATGAAATATATACTCAAAACAAATTAAAGCACACATATACATCAATATGCAAGAAATTTACTTTCAGATTGAAGTGGGAGAGAAACTCACAAAATAGAAATAGAGAGTGAGATATTTAAGAAGAAGGGGAAAAGTTGATTAACTCTTATCCTGCCACAGGGCTAATCCCCCCAGTGCCAGATTTATAACGAGATAATCGGATTAACGCGATGGTACTACCAATAGCGCGTGCAAAACACTAGGCACAGTCCAATGGGCATGAACAATAACTGCTATTACGAATGCGTGCTAGCATGCAAGAAGCAGAGTAACAATAGCGTGCATGCAGCCTTATGGCAGGCTATGAGTTAAAGAAAAGGCGAATGCGATAGGATGTATAGGTTAAATGTGAGAGGGCAAATGAAAATACAGGATGAGAAACATTCAAGAAATTGATAATATGGAAGAAGAACTTATTAAGAAAGAAAAAAAGTGTGTCTAAAAACCACATACATATACAATTAAAACACAAGGCGAAAACTAAAGGCATTCGAAAGATGGTTGCAACCTGAGGAGGGCGACATGTTCTAATTTCTATAGGAAGCACCTGAAAGATTCTTAAGTCTAGCTGTCTTTGTTCTATTTTGTATTTACCAGAGAAGCCCGGCTAACTACTTGAAGCGCCGCACTGGACATACTGGTCTTGTTCGTACATCATAAAGGGGCTTTACAAATCGATCACAAAGGTGTTCGTTATAATAGTTATATATCGTTCTGGTTAGTTGAGCAGCTATTGTTACAAGTTACAACTTGAATACCGACGCAACCGAAACTGAATAGATTGTTATACATGTACTTATACAATTGTACAGCTTAAAGTTGGGTTGCTATACTGTTATCAACCTTCAGATACAGCTAGGTTACATGTCAGAGTTTAGATTGTACGTAGATATCCCACCGCTGCCACCAGTGTAAACTAATAAATAATAACCTCTCAGTGCCTATTCTCACCAAATAACACAAATCATGCAAACCACTGCCAAACTCACAAATCCTCTCTCCTATAAGTCTCCAACCTATCTTAATAACCGAGCCCAAAAATCAACACAACTCACTCAGTGTAAGTCCAGTGCAAGCAGGGAGGTGAAAGAAAAGGAGGCGAAACTCTTGTAATTTATTCAAACGCATTCTTGAGTTCTAAAGCGTAACAATGGCATGTGTAACATTCCACTTGGCTTTGAAGTTCCATGCTCCGAACCGCGCTTCCACTGCGGGGACTTTCGGAAGCCAGGCACCAGTTTTACATTTATTACAAAATATTAAAATACCGGCAAAATTTCAGTGTAAATCAAAAACTTTATATGGGGATTTTATTGGGAATAATGCATCAAACAATTTTTCAAATTTAGAACTCCGTCCTTCCTTTAATTTGTGTGCCAGAGTTGGTAAAAGAAAAATTACATCCTGTCAAAAACTCAATATTGTAGGATGATGCGCTAATTTGTGCATGCTTTAAAGTCCCGTTATTTGATCCAAGATTTACAATCTTCAATAACATTAAGTTTGCTAATGCGTGTTTTCGCGTGTTTTTTGTATTTTTCAAGTTTAAAAAAGGATGAAATTACACAAGTTTGTGTTCGCTTGTTCTACTCTTTACACATTCAACAATGGATGAGAAATCATTGGAAGGGACAGCGAACAGTTGCTGTGATACCATTTTCTGATGTAAGAATTCTAAGTCCTGAAATTTCATGCGCTCTTTTATCTCACCACCTGGTCAACAGTTGCAGATTAGCGCATAACTTTTCGGCGGCTTGGAGCATGGGGTCAAAGGAGAGCGGCTTGATTCCAGTCCTTCTCTATCACGTCCCTGGTGCAAGTCTGTATCAGTTTTTATTATATCAGGCTGTACATGTGCCTCACGCAAAGTATATTCAAATGAAATACATTATCAACCACTAGATAAATAGTATTTAAGAATAAAACTGAATATTCATAAGAGAGAGAAACAATAAAAATGTAGGTATAATGGTTATGAATAGTTGATGTAATTATGTAACTTATCAAAGGCCTTTGCAGTCTAATTTTATGCTAATATTGTCCTCAAGATCCCATCAAGATTTTTCTCCTTCATTATAAGATCTTATAGAAAATGGTCATCTCAATATACGTTTTGAATATAACAAATATAATTTACCACCTCTCTTTTTGGGCATGGGATGGCGATTGTCGGAATAACATTATTTGAAATACTCATATTTTGGGGGATGCAGAAACGCTGCCCCTCCTTCATCCCACGCTTATGTGTTTCTCTTGAATTTCTATGACTTTTGTTGCACTTAAATCAACTGTAACTACAAAAAAAGAAATGATAATAATAAAATGATTTAGTGAGCTCTTTATTGTCTTATAGGACTTTGATATCTCACTGTTTCAAATCTAGTTTAGTTTAACCAACTACCATATAACGTAGCATAATACCTTCAAAAAGGCTTCCGAAGATCGATTAACCAAAAAGAAAAAGAAAGAAAAAAGGAAAATTTTAAAGATTGACCCGTTTGTCGATTTGTATATCCTTTCCCCTCTTTCCCTCCCTCTTTCACTATCTCTTTCATTTCAATATCTTATTCTCTCTCTCTCTCTTTCTCAATATATCTTTCTCTCTCTCTCTATCTCTCTCTCTCTCTCCTCCTCCTCCTCCTCCTCCTCCTCCTCCTCCGTTGAAAAGTTTTGAAAAGTTAAAAGCTTTGGTACATGGCGAATTTACATCTAGGTTCTGCATCAAAGTTTTAATCCAAAATAACAAAAAAACTTTTATAGAAATTGTCTTTGCTTTTCTTAACAAATTATAAAGCACAAAATATTAAAATTTCTTAACAAAATAATATTAGAAAAAATATATGCTGAAAACTTCATGGCGTGTGTGTATTTTTTTTTCTCTCCGATTGTTTGGACCCTCCGACAGGCCATTGTATTGAAAATCAATCTCTGAATAACATATTTGAATACATGTACAAATGAATATCATATAATACTTCAGAATAAGATATACATAATGAATATCAACCATAATAAGCGATGACTGAAAGCGTAGCATATTGATAATAATAATATGGTAATGCTAATCAGGCGCGTACGCAGGATTTTTTCAAGGGGGGGGGGGGGGGTTTAACATTTATAAATCGGGCCGAAAATTTCGCAACGACTCGGCCAGCCGCTGAATAAGCGGGAGGGGGGGGGGGGGGGGTAAGAGGACACTTTTTTAATTTTTTGTTGGTCCCAAAAAAAAAGCAACGACTCAGCCGACCGCTGAATAAGGGGGGGGGGGGGGGGGGAGGTAAGAGAACACTTTTTTTTTTGGTCCCAAAAGTCGCAACGACTTAGCCGTCAGCTGAATAAGGGGGGGGGGGTTTAGTGGGGTTTACACACATAAAAATACCAAAGGGGGGAGTTAACCCCCCAATCCCCCCCCCCCCCTGCGTACGCGCCTGATGCTAATACTGTTACACAGAACATAACAAATTATTAACACAATTCTAACGTATTTCTAACATTGATGCGAAACCTCGGAAAAACC
This sequence comes from Strongylocentrotus droebachiensis, assembly GCA_035222895.1. Taxonomy (NCBI): domain Eukaryota; kingdom Metazoa; phylum Echinodermata; class Echinoidea; order Camarodonta; family Strongylocentrotidae; genus Strongylocentrotus; species Strongylocentrotus droebachiensis. The sequence goes on along the minus strand of JAVYIG010002983.1, from coordinate 163,654 downwards.
TTCTTCTGTTTTTTTTAAATAAAGAGCTTTTACTTTACAAATTCTCATGAAGTACACAACTTCGAATATTTTATGTTGGTGACATCATTATTTCTAGAGGTGAATTATATGAAAGGAGTTATTATCTTAGCGAATCTTTGCATTTTGCATTTTTCAAAATTTGCAAAGAGATCGATATTATGCAGGCCTGCAACACACAATGCTAACCATGGAATGGTTGTTTAAAGTCACTCTATACTATATCATTAATCCCCCCCCCCCCATTTTTTGGACCCTCCGACAGGCCATTTTATTGAAAATCAATCTCTGAATAACATATTTGAATACATGTACAAATGAATATCATATAATACTTCATAATAAGATATACATAATGAATATCAACCATAATAAGCGATGACTGAAAGCATAGCAAAAAAGTGTTTTGATGTCTGTCATTATTATCAGTATCATCATAATTTAAAAGCTGTCTAATTTGTATTATTCTTATGATTATCAACATTGCTATTGTTTTTGTCCGTATAACATTAGTTATATTATCATTTTCATTGTTATCATCACAATCTATATTACCATTATTTACTCAATTATTATGTTAATCAAGCGAATCCTCAATTCAAGTTTAAATATTAAGTTCACAACATATTTTTATCATTATTGCTATTAATAATAAAAGCTGCCTGAATTAATAACATATGGATCATATTTACTACTGAATACCAGAATACTTTCACTTGGTTCCTATTGAAATATATATCTCATCAATTCATCATAATATATGAAAAGCCTTTCGTTAACTCAATGTACTATTTGCCAATGAATATGTTTCCTTTTTTCTCAAATTGGCCGTATCCCCTCAAGTTAATGTGTAGGTCTTGATTTTTTGTTAAAAGAATACAAAATAGATATTTCACCCCTTAATACATCCAATGTTGAATTGTCTTTTGCTTTTCATAACTTCTAAGTTTCTTGCAGATGTATCAAATATTTAAACACTTATGGTACCTTTAACATTCATTGTGATTGATATACTCGCATTATTTTGTCATGATATATTATCGTTATTATTTTATAAAATATTATTATTGTTATTATTATTATCATTATTATTAGTATTAGTAGTAGTAGTGTTGTTATTAGTATTATTATTATAATTTTTATAATTATCATATTATTAATATTATCAATTATCATTATTATTTTAATTATTATCAATTATCATTATTATTATAATTATTATAATTGTTATAATCATTATTCTCATCATTATTTGTATTACTAAATTATCATTATTATCATCATTAGTAGTAGTAGTAGTACTGTAGTAGTAGAAGTAGTAGTGGTAGTAGGAGTAGTAGTAGTAGTAGTAGCAGTATTGTTCTTGTTTTAGATGTTATTGTCATCATCTTTATAATCACTATTACTACTGTTATTATTCATGTATATTTGGAAGCCCCTACATGAACGAGAGCAACATATGATATGAATTTTCTGAAAAGAATTTAGAAGAAGTTAACGTGCTCCATTCACATTTCTTGTTCTTCCTTCGTCACGTCCATTCGTAGTCGTTGCGTCGTCGTCTGCCGAATATAAGACGAATCGTCCTGACATCGGTACGGAATCACGACTTTTTGACACTACGATCTGGTTATTAGAGTTGTTTAGGAAGGATCTTTTACCGTTGTTACCTGTTCGAAAGAAAAAAAATAAGAATAAATTATGCAGATTGTATTCCGTCATTAAGAATAAATTATGCAGATTGTATTCGGTCATTAAGAATAAATTATGCAAATTGTATTCCTTAATTATTAAATCATTGTATGCTATACCCTAAGAAAATTTATCTGTTGAGCAATAAAGAAGAGAAGAGAGGAGTGGATAGATTCGCAGAAGGCTACAAAATATTATTATACAGGAGAAGAGATGATCGGATAGATACACCAATATCAGCCCTATGAATACATATTTTTACATAATGCGCACACGACCCAAATTACATCAAGGTTTCTCAAAATCCTTCATCGGGACAAAACTAGTAGCTTTCCGGTCTTTGAAAAGAATGGATGTCCTAGTAAAGCTTTCCTGCATATACACAACAACTTTTTGAACACACATTATTTTGTTGGTAAATTCAACGAGTCCGTGTATGAGCAAACTTCGAGACATTGCACACAAAACTCTGTCTATATATTTTTCATGTTTAAGTTTGTGGATTCATATCGTTCTTTTTGGTCTAGTTCCGCAATAAGCGTAACATCATCATTCGAGATAATAACAATCTGGCAATATAAATTTGGATATCATAGTTACTTTGTCTGGACGACTGTTGGAACACAAATGATCCGTCATTGTCTTCTATAGCATTCATTATATAGCGCCTAATCCTCCTTGGATTGAAGGGCTGTATCAATGAAAAAGAGAATAATAGTTAAAGGTGACATTTTCTTTAAAAAAGAAACATTCAACTTGTGAAAGATAAATCACAAACTATTTCAAAGGATCTTTTGACAGGTTTCAGGGAGAAAATATTTGGACTTTGGATGCGTCTTGTGTATGTTCTGAGGGTAATTATTCTGTTAACGCATTTTGGGAAGTACCAACACAAAATTACTAACAATTTTGTTCTTGTTTTCTTTATATCCAGCGTTCTTGTTTATTGATTTTCATAATTTTTTTTCTAAGGTTTCTTCATATTATCAAAGTGGCATCCTTTCACAACATATCGAATGTCTCCATCAAGCTTTGAATTCGTTTTTGAAACGATTCATTTATATGAGTGCGCCATGTGTTCAAGTATTCAAAGTGACTTTGCAAAGGGTTAGGGTTAGTGTGGTTCCAGTCACTGTGGAGGGGGGGGGGGGGGCAAGCACTGATCTCACACATAGGTGAATGAAATGTGGAAAACAGGTTACAGTTTTGGGGATGCTTGGATCGGGTGATGTCATCACATTTCCATATTCATTCTCTCCTCCGCCCCTCCCCATTTCTCGCCATTCTATCTCGTTCTCCTTTTTTTGTTTTCATCCGCTCTATCGATTTGACAGGGGTATGTTATAGAATGAAAATTTAATTAAATCAAGCCATGTTATCAAATCTCAATATCTTACCACCATTTTTTGTTGAGTGAAATCGAATACACGATTACCATCAGTAGAGTTGAGAGTGCTTGTGAGCGGACCATCAGAAAAGATCGTGAGATATTTCTCAAAGACAAATGGAACTGCGTGGAAAAAGAGAAATGCATTGAGATCAGTAGCTTGTATCATATTATGTAATGTGAAATATTTCTTAAGTATTTAATAATTGGCGTGGAAATATACAAGTTTCAGAATATGTTTACAATTCATAGAATTAATTCATAATGTGTAGAGAGGGCGTTAAAATTAAAATTAAATTAATACAAAAAATGCATGTATATATTATAACGAAAGTTTTCAAAATTCTTCTATCCCAGGAGTTCAGCCAGCCCTCCTGAGTCTCCGAGAGGAGGGGGATGGGGGGGGGGGGATTTTTTTTTTTTCTTCCACCCCCCCCCCCCCTAATCGGATTAATTTCCATGCGTTGTTGTTTTTGTTTTTATAAATAAGGGAAACCCTTTCGTTCTGCCCGTTGAATCCAAGTATGCCAGAATATGCCTAAAAATAGTTCATGTTTGTAGACCTACCTAGTTCGTGTCCCATGACCAATTTTCCATTCGATGCTATGTTAACGTACAGCTGTGATCCTCCATCCGGGTCTTGTGTGATGTAATAAGGTGTCATCGGATCATCACTGTCTCGGATGTAGCGTGGACCTTGTACTGTGACTTGGATCTCGATGGATCGTCCAACCTCTGGACGATGGACAGACAAAAAAAAAGGCACATGCTATTAAGATGAAGTTGAGTTGTGGTCATGCGATTGCATTGTGAAAGAAACGGTGTGGAATCGACCAGAAAAGGTTGATCATCTGAGAATTTGTGTGTATTGCAAGGTTCTGGAATCATCAAAATGATAATAAATTTGCTAAGTTACAAACACTGTTCACAGAAAGATGTATATGGGACTACACGAACACGTGGCGTAAAAATCCTACCCTGGATTTTTACGATGTTACATGACATATTTTGAATATGAAGGCATTTGAAGAGCCATGCTTTTCAGGGAACATGTCTTCTCTGATCTTCTTCCACACTTGCATAATAAGAATGATAACGCTCACAAATTATTTTTCACCTCTTCCCAGAACTCAACCTTCTCTTTAAAGGCGACAATGTTCCGCAGAAAAATAAAAATATTTAACTGTTAATTTGTCCCTTCGCCGGACATGCAGCCTAGCTGTATAACCAAACCGTGGGCTTTTCTAAACATTATTATAAGACCCAATCCCAGAAACTATCCAATTATCATCATTATCATTATTATTATCATTATTGTTAGCATTATAATTATTATTACACATGTATAACTTTTTTTTTTTAATCAGTAGGCTACAGGCCTATCATTAAAAGGGGATAATCAATTATGATAATATACAGGTGGACAAGTTCATCAATTTAAATGGTTTAATTTACATAAATCAAAGATTTATCCATTACTTCGAACAGTTACGGTAATATTAATTGTTACAATCTGTCGGAGAGGACTCAAAGCCGTCGGTCCTCTGGTTGCTTACTAACAAACATTTATGCTTTTCCTAGCAGTCAGGTAAAATAAAAACCACCATTACCACAATTGGACAAGAAAGTCGGGGTTCGACTATTTTGATTATTTTCAAAGAAAAATTTGTCGTGGATAAGACTTATATGATGTTCCTTGAAACCAGGCCCAGGTCTATACAAACATAGTTTCGTAATTTAAAAATATATTTTAGATTAGTCAATATGGAATATTTACCATCGATGTTGGTGGTGATTTGAATGACGATCTCCGTTCTCTCTCCTGATTCCTTTTTTCGAAGGATTGTCTGTTCGGTAGTTGTTTTTGTTGTTGTTTGTCAATTGATTTGGAAAAGGAAAAACAGTATTTGTAATATTGTTAGAAATGTGGTTTAAAGTTTCCCCAAACAGAAAGGTATCAAAATCATCGATGAAATGTTAATTGTATTGATTATAACATGTCATAATCTTATAATACTGTATCCAATTATTTTGCTATCTATAAAGTTTAAATGCCAAAATAGCATGATGTCCCGACAGAAAGGGTCAAAGTGGATCAGTAAAGAAGAAGAATAGAAACAAATAATGTGAAGAAGAGGAAGAACTAAAATAGTAAGGAGAAAACCGGCAAGGAAATAAAAAATGAAAACACCGGGGCACCATAATCAAATAGTTTATTTTGCATCACAAAGGACACAGAAAATAACCATTATCGGGATTGTTGTGAAACATAAAAGAGCACTTTATCAAACATGTATTTCTATAGCGGTTTAAGAATAACTTACCAGAGAAAATGGGTTTCCAACCCTTGAGAAGAGGGCTATGACCTCGATAAGGTTTGTAAAGGAAAGGTCAGTATCATCAAGGTGAGTCAAAATATCATTCTCCCTACAAAGAAAAAGACCGAGAGAATACCTGAATCAGGATTACATAACGAATACAATGTTCAAAAGATGGATGTCGTATCAAAATCAGTATTCATGATTGTGCTAATGTTTGAAACGTTTAACACACAACACCTGTTTATATTTTTCAAATATTAATAGGGTAGGACAGACTCATCGAATATTGTTTTTACTGGTATAGTACATGAAGCCACATTCATCCCCTCCTAGGAAAAGAGATTGGGACAAAGAATTTGGGTGTGGTCAAAGAAAGAGAATTAGAAAAAGAATGAACGGGTAAAAGTATGGGATACAGAAAGAGGGGGGCAGACAGATAGGAGGACAGGTGGGAGGAGGGACAGAGAGAGAGAGAGAGAGAGAGTGAGAGAGAGAGACACACACACACAGAGAGACACAGATATGGAGACAGAAAGAGACTCAGAGAGAGGAGAGATATGGAAAGGAGAGATGGGGAGAAGAGGGGGCAGGATAAAAGAAAATAGGAAGGAGGTAGGATAAGAGAAGTGAAAGGGGGGGGGCAGGACAAGAAAGGGGACGGGACGAGAAAAAGGAGAAGGGACAGGACAAGAGAATAGAAGAGAAGAGAAGAAGGGGCAGGACAAGACTCTTACCCTGCCTCCTTCTTCTCTTCTCTTATCCTTCCCCCGTTATTCTCTTCTTTTATCCTGCCTCTTTCCTATTTTCTCTTGTCCTGCCCATTCTTCTCTTCTCTTGTTCTGTCCCCTTCTCTTCCAGATAAGAGAAGAGAAGAAGGGACAAGAGAAAATAGGAAAGAGGGAGGATAAGAGAATAGAAGAAGGGACAAGAGAAAATAGGAAAGAGGGAGGATAAGAGAATAGAAGAAGGGACAAGAGAAAATAGGAAAGAGGGAGGATAAGAGAAGAGAAGAAGGGACAAGAGAAAATAGGAAAGAGGGAGGATAAGAGAAGAGAAGAAGGGAGGCAGGACAAGAGAAGAGAATAAGGGGCAGGATAAGAAAAGAGAAGAGAAAAAGGAGTGCGTATAAAGTGCCCGAGATGAAGATATTTTTGTTGTAGCTAACCATTCATTCATCTATACTGCCCCCACCCAATCCATCGACCATGACCGATGACATGACACTGTGCCGATATTATTATAAAGAAAAGGTTGAGTTCTGGGGAGAGGTGAACAATTATTTGTGAGCGTTATCGTTGTTACTATGCAAGCGTGGAAGAACACCAGAGAACAAAATGTTCCCTTAAAAGCTTGGCTCTTTAAATGCCTTCATATATTATAAACATGACATGTATACAGGTTAAAAATGAGGACTTCATTTTTATGCCACATGTTTGTGTAGTCCCATTTACATCTTCATGTGTACAGTGCTTGTTACTTTTTCCAAGTCTGGGCCAAATTTCTAATCATTTTGATGATTCCAGAACCTTGCAGTACTCACCAACATACTGATCTGCTACCTGATCAACTGATCGATTCCACACAATTTCTTTCACAATGCAATCGCATGCCTGAACTCAACTTTATCTTTGTACTCGATAGCTTTTCTTTTTTGAAAGGTATAATTTATGTATTCCAAATATATCATCACAGTGATAAAAATGTAATCATTCATCATACTTACTGGAGCTTTGCATGATGAGCGAATGTATCTTGGAAGATTCTGGCGATTCTGTAGCCAAAATCATCCCTCTTGATGTGTAGTCCGAACCGATAGGGGGCGCTATTTGGTGAAGGACTTGGTAAATAAATATTGTTTCCCAGGTTCCCTTGGTCGCTTCCTGGTTCGCTCTCCTGCAGATACAGACACAAATCAAAAACTTTTCACGGACTAGAGCGAAACCAAGGAGCATTGTTCTCTTTATTCACAACATGATAAAGGAGAAATCAAAGTCCATTTTTTGTAGTACTTTCTTGCAACTCTGAACCGCTATATTGATGAGACCTTAACACAAATGTATAAACTGTAATCATTATGGAATTACCCTGCCCTACGGCTAGGAAGCCAACATTCACATCGCCAAACCGACTCCGCATCGACCGATTCCTGGCCTTACGAAGAATTTGGTCTAATGTCGGTCTATACTGGTGGTGGTGGTGGTGGTGGTGGTGGTGGTGGTGGTTATTTTACCTGACTGCTAAGAAAGCATAAATGCTTGTAAGTAGGCAACCAGACGGCCGACGATGATTGATGCCTTATTAAAGGGCACTAGCGCGTGTCGGTCTGGTCTCGGTCTGGTGTTGGTCTCGTCGGTGTAAATGGGTGGGAGGCCTATGCTTTGATAGGGTAAATTAAAAATTTAAAATGTGTCTTGAATCTGTGTAACCTAGAGCACTTTGAAACACTCATAGCAAAGCTCTATCCAGAGTTTCATATCCCTGGTTAGATGGAGGTCATGCCTTGTGCATTACTCAACTGTGATCGCAAACAAAGATTGTACGCCCTATAGAGCGTCAGTAAATGTCTTTCATTCACAATTTACGATTTTTCAGGAGTCGCTATAGTTCTATTTTAAAAAGAGTTCCGCTGCTCATTTAAACATAAACTTTTAAGGGAATATGAATTTCAGATTCAACCTACCTGATTCCAAGGTAAACTAAAGGTAAACGATTCAATAATGTGCTGAGCGTCGTGTGCTATTTCGTCAACCAACCCAACAATGCTGTCTTCCACCTTCTTAAAGCCAACCTCGAGGCTGTCTCCAAACTCCTCAATGCAGTCTGCCACCTCCTCAACGCCATCCTCGAATTGGCTCAGTGTATGAACGATGCTGTCGGCCGCCTCCTTAAAGCCATCCTCGATGCAGTCTACCACCCCCTTAAAGCCATCCTCGATGCTGTACTCTCCCACCTCCTTAAGGTCATCATCACTGCTGTCTCCCTCCTCCTTAAGGCCATCCTCACTGCTGTCTCCCTCCTCCTTAAAGTCATTCTCACTGCTGTCTCCCTCCTCCTTAAAGTCATTCTCACTGCTGTCTACCACCTCCTTAATGTCGTCTACCACCCCCTTAACGCCATCCTCGACTCGGTCCACTGTATCAACGATGCTGTCTGCAATGTTCTTAAGGCCATCCTCGACTTCGTTCACTACCTTATGAACGACGCCTGAAAACACTCCTTCATCGACCGCGTCCACACTCTCTGTTACAGCAGGAGACTCCATCGCATCTAGGGAAGTCGTTTAGTAGCTTTTCAAGGGATTCGATGATAAAGCTTGGAGGAGTATAGCCTATATAGGCCCTGTATTGGGCGGTGTAGCTCCTTTTACCAAAGTAAATAAAAGTGTAATGATCTCTGCACACTACTCAGTACTTGTCTGGTCACTTTAAACAAAATATATAAATTCAGATTCCTCAAGTTCAGGAGACAAATATAAGATTTAGAACACTTTCAATATTAGCTCGCTAGTAGTTCTATCTTAAATAAAGATAACGAAAATAAATTGTCCACCGTTGAACGAAATGATCATTCCAGGACGCGGTTTGATCTTGATTGATCAGAAATATGAATCTAGGAATTGACGCAGCTAGCTGGACTATGATGAAGTGGTGTGACTCTTTATACAGTTTGCTGTGAAATGATTTCGTCACTTATTGAGCTTTCAATCCATCTGAAAAGGTTGCGCGACATCACTAAAAAAAGAATTGTGATAATGATTTCAGTTTAGGGGTTTTCCCATATACACCACACAGGCATGAAGGGGAACATATATGAAAAGAAAAAGAAAAGAAAAATCGAATCTGGCAGTGTATACAAACGTGCAAACATTGAGAGTCGTGTGAAATAGTCCTCCGGAGTAAAAAAAAAAATGAAACAATCTAGTCTCTATAAACAGACCTTAAAGGTAGTGTATCCCTTTTGCAGCCAACTCCAAATTCTGTAGAAATTATGCAAAGAAACCCGTTACTTTCTAGACTTCACTGTCAGACACTATTGAGTGACTGATTGACTTTTTATTTATTTGGTAATAACAAACATAAACTGAGCTGTAAAGGGTACATGAGCAAAGTCTACATCAATAACCCATTTCTTCTACTGGCCAAAATTAAACTGATTGAATCTTTGCGCGACACAAAACGTACGACCATTTGGTACAAGGGGCTGAAAATCAGATTATATAATTAAACGACCGCGCTCGCTTAATTCGATTCGACAAATAACGGGCCTTATTTTCCCACAAAAAGATATTTTCAAGCCCTTTTGTTTTGAGGGAAGTTCTAAATTAGTATTATCTTTAAAATGCCGTTGGAATTTAACCTTTTCATTTTGTTGGCCTACAAATGGGACATAGTACCTTTACGATATATATATATCTATATCTATATACGATAGAACAACATTTGGGTGATGGTATATTGACAAATTATTTATGTCTTAAGGCTTCAGTCAGGGGCTGCGGAGCGTCTCTCAAAAAAAGGGGGGGGGCACAAAAAAGGCACATTTCGAAGAAAAAAAGGGGCACCTACAAAAAAGTACCCTCAAAGCAATTTTTTTTTCTTCATTTTTAGACATTATTACATAATTAATGCCTAAATTGTAATTCAATACATTGCAAGTGATGATCTTCAAAATGTTCTTTTACGTAGTCCATACTTTGATGTTGTGTACGATGGTCTGAATAAAAAATCTAAAGATTGTTGAGGTCACAATGCAACCGATTAGTTTTCATAATTAGATTAAGTAACCGATCGCGGTTGGATTTTGAGCACAATCTCATATTAAAAGAATGAATGACCTTTCATATGCTACTTCATGAGATAAACTATGAATGCGAGCGAGAGTAGTGAGTGAGTTTTTGAGGAAATTTGAGTAAAATTGCACTAAATCGCTTTGAGTTTAGGGGCACATGTTTTAAGGGGCTATGAGAAAATCGATTGTTTCTGGGGAAGATGAAGGGTAATAACATCATGTCATATAACACGCATAGTAATCATCAATGAGTCTATTTAACATGGGTGACATAATTATGTGCCAATGCAGTTGCTTGAGTTTGAAAACTTATTCATTGTCTGAATATTTATACTCTCGAACAAAGGGAAACTGATTACTTTGGCCTAGAGAAAGAATGTTTGATAGCTTTGAAAACGAGCTCAACTGTATTCCTAATGCCCCTGCCCCCTCCCAGCTCTTCTGCCTTTCATCGTAGTGGTATCCTATTCTTTGAAATTAGATCAAGCAATTTAGATGACCACAACAGAGCACAATTCGTGAGCGGCAGTGGGAAATAAAGGTAAAAAGGGGTACTTTTCAAATGGCAATTACATCAGAAGAATACAAAATTATTATTTAAAAAAAAAAAAAAAAAAAAAAAAATGAAATTGAATTTGGCACTTATCAGATTATTACTTATAAAGGAAAAGGGCACCTTTCAAAGTAAAATGGGCACTTATCTGAGATGAACAAGGGCATTTTTTAAAATGTTAAGGGGACACTCATCAGAGATGAAAAGGGTCACTTCTTAGAAGGGGAATAAAAATGCACTTATTACAAAAGAAAAGGAGAAAGATGAATTTATTATAAAAGGAAAGAAGGCATGTTTTGTCAAATTAAAAGAGGCATCTATCGGATTAAAATAGGGGTACTACTCAAAGGTGGAAAGGGGCACTTATGACAAGGGGAAGGGGCACGTTTTAGAAATTCATTAAGCTCAGTGTTGCATGAATGACAGATTGCAACTCAATTCAATTCAATTCATTTCAATTCACTATATAGCTTACGCTCATTTAACGTCTTTTAAGGAAAAATATAGGCCTACCTTAAATTACAAATGTACGTCGAACAAAACAATAGCACAATGTATAACAAAATGCTTAATCGAACAGTGGCATTCCAAATGTATAAGATAATATTTCTTGTGCAGTTGCTTTGTGTATTAAGGTACTTTACAACCACCATTTTGACGCTGTTTTCTTAAAAGTTAAAAGTATCTTGACAATAAACAGATATGATTCACGGCTTACATTTATAGTCTACCATCAGAGTATTTCAGCAATGACATCAGTCAGAGGACTTTGTCTTACATGCCAGCGGGTTTTTTTCTCCAACCTTATTTCAGTCTCGGCACCCTTTTAAGAAAGACAAAGTTTCGCGTCACTCCAGTCCTATATTTATCATTGAAAATACATTTGGCATTACCCTAGTACTCGCCAAGTGCCATGTATACACGTAAGGGTAAATATGATTCTAATTATTTTTTCGAGCAGCAACAAAATGTGGTAAAAATAATATTTTATCATAAATTATTCGGTCACTTTGATACATGAATACATGGATTTTCACGTATCTCGTTTCCCAGAATGATCCTGTTTCTAAATGTTGCGAGCGAGTGAAATAAACGAGTGTGGTAAAATTGTAATATTATATATAAAATATGCGATATATTCGAGCATTGAGGTTCCTGAATATGACGACATTCGGGCACCTCGCTGGGAAGTGGAAGGATATTTGGGTACCTCGCCAATAAAATATGGACTTGGAGCCTGAAAGTATATATTCAGGCACTTCGCGGCCTGATATCAACCTGTTCGGCTGTTTCTAAATGTAGCGAGCGAGCGAAACGATCGACATGGAAAGATACCTTAATGACTTGAATCGACAAGGAAAGATACCTTATTGACTTGAAATGTAAATCCCTCATAAAAATACTTAGCGATTTGTAATGCTTGTGTTTCGCGAAACTGACGTTACTCCAAAGTATTTCTCTTACGGCACCCCTAAAGATGACTTGCGGCACCCCGTTTGGAAAAAAGCTAATAAATATACAGTGTACTAACTATACAACTAGTGACATGACAGGGTCTGATAATATCAAGACTAAATCTGGTCGACATGCTGTCCGTTCCATCTCATTCATCGAATTTTCACTGTTATTTCAATTGTGTAAATAATAGCAATGTTCAGACGGGGTTTTCCTGGTCGGCGTAAGTTTTGCCCTGCTGCAATAGATATTCTATAAATATTTGAATCCCACCATTAGTTGTCCATACGACCTTTATTCTCGGACCAACTTGCCACGATTAAGTTAACACGACCTTCCATCTACCCAGTCCTACTCAGCGTAACTTCCGGAAGTGGAGGCTTTCCGCATCTAAACCGGGCGAAATCTCCTTTTTTGTGTGTGTGTCTGTTTTTATTAGTAAATCAAAAGAAATCACAATATTTACAAATAATTTACATAATTAGAACAAAATTCACTAAACAGAATTTTCATTTTCGATTGTAAAGAAACAACCCTTGCGAGAGGCACAGATACTCAACGTGCCAAGTGAGAGCATCCACACGATCAACTTACGCTACCCTCTAGTCGTGTTAGCGCGTTACTCCTTTAAATTAGTCGGAGTAAAGTCGGCGTTTGGACGATTGTTCAGACGGTCACTACGCCGACCTTTACGCCGACAAAAATTGCCATCGTGTGAACACGGCTAATGCAAGTGGCCCAAATTCCGATGCATATAATTGCCAATTCGCTAGTAGTCAAGGTTGCTGGTTCCAAACAACAGAGCACGTTCACCGCGAAACCAATTTTTGTCGGCGTAAAGGTCTTCTTTAGAACATGTTTAATATGGCTATTGGCTTGGTTTATTCAACCAATATTACACAAGTCCAATATGCACATTCCCTTTCCGTGACCACCCCACCCCCCTCTCTCTCTCTCTCTCTCTCTCGTTTTTTTCTCTCCTCTTCTCTTTTTTCTCTTTCTTTCTTACCCATTCCCTCTCTCTTTCTTTCTCTCTCTCTCCCCCTCTCTATCCGTTTTCTGTCTTTCTTTGTCTCTTTCTCTCTCTCTCTCTCTCCTGGCCTCCCTCACCTTTACCCCCATCTCATCATCTTATCTCATTTAATTTTAGTCGTCAGCTCTGATTATTTTGCAAACATTGGAATCTCAATCACAATCATCAATCACAATATCTTTCTTTATTTTACATCCGTTCGTTTCAGAGCACTTACAAAAGGGCATACGATTACCAGGAACACACTATATTCACGTGGAAATACTTCTTTAATTTTGTAATAAAATATTATTCAAATTCTTGCATATTACAAGCTCAAATCATAATGACATCATATTTCATTAAAGTTGTTCATTTACAAGAAACAATAATTGATATCCTGAAATCAGTACATTTGATTTGGCTGTCGATACAATTACGACATTTTTTTTTTAATTATCAAGGTTGACTGAATAGAGAGAGGCCTTTTTCATCAGAAGTACCAACTACACAAAACACAAAAACCTATATATATTATTTACACAAAAGATTAAATAGAATATATTTTCTCTCTTAGTTTCGTTAATGTTTCGTGTATTTGCCTATTACGAATAATGATGGCAATGTAAACAAAAAAAAAGTAAGCAAAGTTTCTTAGAAACTACAGCGAGTGCAACTTTCTCATACAGAGAATGGTTTAAGAGGACATATATGTCCGTGAAAATAATATAAATATCATACAATTTACAAATGCTATTTACAAGTGGAACCTATGTGCAAGAAGCGTGCATTTGTTAATGAAATTATTAGTACTCTTGCAGGGCCGTCACCAGCTTTTTTCTAGGGGGGGTGCTTTTTATGAAAAAAACCCACAAAAAACACAAAAAACAACGTATTAACTCAATTTCATGCAGTTATATAGCCCGCCGGCCTAGAAAGTACATATCTCAAGTATCCCTACCCCCCCCCCCTCCGGGTTTGTTTGTTTGTTTGTTTGTTTTTTTTTACTTTTTTTTTTTTTTTTTTTTTAAATTTTTTTACTTTTTTTTTGGTTCTGAAGGGGGGTGCGTTCGCACCCTCCGCACCCCCCTGGCGACGGCCCTGTCTTGTAAGTAATTGTGATTAACATGTATATATATTTCAAGACAAATCATTTCGTCGAAATGATAATAGGCAATATTTCTGTATGTAATCTCAAGAATCGTAATCAGAAAAACGTCTAATTTACATGATATTATAATAAAACATATTGCAGTAAGAATATGAACACTCATATCATTAAACCAAGCTATGTACGAAAATACCGAATGATTTATTTCCTGCCTGGAGGCCCCTTTATTTTAATCACATTTTACGTACCTTTTCTAACAATGTGACCATGCGACATTGTTAATGATCAGCAAATAAATAATAATAATAATCATATTAGTAATAATAATAATGAAAACGGTGATTATAAAGCGCTTTCCACCAAAGTCTTTAAGCACCGAATTCATTCAACTGTCAATACTGCAATTAGTAACATGAACATGTATCCTACACTCGCAGAGGAAGATCAGTCATTTCATTTTAAAGGGAACATTTGTAGGTACACACATGTATATTTGGAATAATATTATATCAGGTTTTTCATTCTTAGCCACAGAATAAGGAGGAGGAGGCGCGATAGAGGATGCGGTAGAGCAGTGGTCTCGTAATCCGATGACCCGGGTTCGAAACCAAGGCGATGCGCTAGTGCCCTTGGTAAGGCATTAATCCTCATTACCAGGTCCCTCGGAGAGGACCTTAAGCCGTCGGCCGTCTGGTTGCTTCATAACAAGCATTTATGCTTTCTTAGCAGTCAGGTAAAATAACCACCACCCCATTGTAAATAAGCGAAAAGCAAAGTGAATGAACAAAGGAATATTCTCACATGTTCACAGGTTTGTTTGTCGTACAATATTTGGCATGAACCCAAATTTGTAAGAACAAATTTTGTGTGCCTACGCTATGTCAGACTTGGATTTGCAACCTGAAACTTCAACAGATCACATTCTTTACAAGAACCTAAAACATCTCGTATTACTCCTGACAACGCTCATGAAATAGAATGTTACAATGACCTTGACAATGACTTTGATGATGACCTTGCTGATAACCTTGTAGATGATCACACCCTTGAGGGTTTGACACCAGTGACATCGAAAGAGCCACTAGAAGGGACCGAACTTAGACTCACGCATTGAGACAACTTAAGTGTTCCTGTAGCCCTTTCATAGACTAGGTATTGACCTAAAGAGAGAGAGAGAGAGAGAGAAAGATTGGAAAAATTGTTGAATTCGAGGCAAATATTCATTATGAATCCCTATTCTCTGCTTGAAAAAACAGAAACCGAAAAGAATTGGCTAATTCCCCCTCCCCCATCCCTCCGTTATCAAATCTCCCCTAAGGTAGAATCGAACATCCCAAGTTGTACTTTGTTCTACTTATAAAACAATTGCTATAACGCCCTCTTTCGCTAGAAGACAAGAAAATAAGGTACGCTAAAAATTATTACAGCTTATTGTGAGGAGAGAATTTGACAAAAAACTTTCCAAGATTTTGAAAGATTTCTCCCTAGTAAGACTTGTAATATGTGAATATCTCATTAAGAAACTCAGACGACACTATTTCATCTTTCCAATTGGACCATGTATTGTGACAAAGTATAACTCAAAGACATAATATAACAAGCAGTTGGTAAAAACATTAGCAATATCGAAAGCACAAGTGAAAGTCATGTTACCTTTTCTTCCTTTTTTTAACAGTATATTAATATATTCTCATTCAGTGGCAAAAGCAGAAATAAGTGATACAAATGGGCCTCCATTTTTTGTTGTTGACTTTATTTTAAGCCATTTTCATCGTCTGCCTCATCCACTATACCGCTACAGACATTTGTTTCTTTTCCTCCTTTTTTTTTTAATCATTAACATTATTTTGGGGGAAGGGGGGGGGGGGAGGGTATAGGGGAAGGTCTTGATTTGATTCACCCTAATATATAGTTACCTTGAAGCTCCACTGACTCGAACACGAAAGTGCCATCACTTCTTGGTATCTTGTCAAGCATACATGCTTGATCGGGATCCGTCAGCGTCTGGAAATAAACAATAAATGCAGAAAATCATTAGTATAACTATAAAACAATGTAAATTGAATATATATTTTCAAATGAATCATTTTATCTACATGACTTGCAGTTATAATTAATCAAAATGGCAAATATTTAGGCGGTATTTTCAGTGACATGTGCTGTGTGATATTGATGGTAAACTAACTCTCTTTCCTTCCTTGGAAGATCGATTGATCTAAACGTTGTGAGAATGCACCTCACACCCATTATTCAAAATTTCACGTCGGAGTTTCTTTATGGGGATTTTAGCTTGGATACAAAATCTCTGGAGGTTTAAACGATTATTTTGAATTTTGAATTTCAAATCACTGGGATAAAGAGAGACAAAACCTTAAAATCATTTTAAGCAATATAAGATTTCATTTGTGTACCTTCATGTTGTTCTGGACTGCATCGTATAGTGTACTGGTGTTAGCATGACGAATTACACAGCGTTGGCGTGGTGATGAAAGGCCTAGGATTGCATAAAAGTCCAAGTAGAATTGAGCTGCAGAAGAAAAGCAAATATAATCTGTTTAAATTTCATGTAAATATAATTTTTCTTGATATGTAGCTGAACTTGATGAATATATAGGCCAACAACTGAACATGAATAATTGAGCCAAAAAGTAATCATCATCTTTAACACTGTAATCATCAATATATTCACCATCATCGTCATCATCATAAACATCCCCATCGTCATCATCGACATTATTACCATAAACATCACCTTCATCATTATTACCATAAACATCACCATCATCATCATCGTCATCATCATCATCATCATTTAATAATATACCGTACATATCACCATCATCATCGTCATCATCATCATCATCATCATCATCACCATCATCATCATCATCGTCATTATCATCAACATCATCATTGTCATCATCATAACTACTATCAGCAGTTCTTCAGCACCATCATCATAAGCAGCACTCTCATCTCAATCATTTTGAATCATCATGGTTACTGACCTCTTTGATCGATGTATTTTCCCATCGTCACTCTTTCATCTGAAGTATTGAGATAGATCTGTGGAACATCATCTTCATCTTGACAGATGAAAGACAGTGCTGATGTGCCAACTTTGTAGGGCCTTAGACTGCAAACGATCTCCGTATGCACTATTTCCACTAGAACTATAATATAAATTATAAAATAAAAATGAATGAAAGCAAATACCAAAATTGTAGCTTAGAAAAGTAGATTTAAATTTATTTATTTGTTTATTTGATTATTCATTTATGTATTCATTCATTTGTTTAATCGTTGATTCATTCATTTGTTAAGTTTCAGTCACTAAATTTCAAATATTCCCATGTTGTTTATTTCGTGTAATATCCCGCTCAATACAAATCTTGGTCGTATTCTTTCGCTGTTGCTGTAGTTTGCTGCTGTTTTTTAGTGAGTTTTATTATTATTATTATTATTTATTTTTTAAATATTTTTTTAAAAGTTTATTTATTTATTATTCTTTTTTTTTTTGGGGGGGGGGGAGGATTTGTCCTACTTACCTTCATCATCTATGGTGACCCGTATCGTTATCTTCTCGAGATGAATCTCATCACCTTCTCCACATTTTCTCAGGATTGTCTGGTCAAGGAAAGAGAGTGGAAGCAAAAAGTGAGTTAAATTCCTACCCTTATACAAGCATCAAACACGATCGCAAAGTCTTTCAAGAAATCCACTGAGATCAGTTCAAAAACCCTACTGAATTGCCTAGAGTAATATTGTTAAGATTGTGCAACACGTCATTGTAATACCCGCACATTTAAAAGGCGATAAACAAGTCTATTGACATTGCGTTAGGTTGATTTTTTGAAAGTATTTGCGATCCTGTTCTTAATATTAGAGATCGTATTAATCATCGTATTTTTATGACTGTCGGAAAATAGCACTGTTATTATTGTGTGTGAAAGAAAGGAACATTTAAATGGCGAAACATGTACTTGGAAAATAACGTATGTAATCCAAAGTACATTACACACGATCGCAACTGTTTTTTTTTCAAAATAAAGGGCAATTTTAATACCGATTTGTATATCCCATAAAAATCATGTTCAGATTAATAAATATGTCATTTTCATGTTTGCACATTTCCATAGGTGACACACAAGGCTGTTAAAATTTCCTGAGGTTGATTTGTACAAAGTATAGTTGCTATCTTGTTATTAGGAATGGATTATCATATCATGTCAAAACTTGATCAAGATATTACAACATTCATAAATGAGCGCGACAAATTTCAGACGTAAACGCAGTCCATGAAATCAGACAGCAATCTTCTTGGTCCAACAATGCATCCTATTTCATTATTCATTTCATTTTCTAAGCAAATAACGACAAATATCGAATATGGAATAGATATAGATATGATTAAGGTAACTTACCAATGTGAACGTTATCTCAATATCCATGAAGAGCTCCAGAATCTCACTGATGTCTAATGTGAGTAATTCTCTGTCATTGAGATGGGTTAGTGTATCAGACTCTCTGCTCGAAATGAAGAAGATGGGGAGAAAGAGAGAGAGAGAGAGAGAGATGAGGAGAGAGAGAAAAAAAAGATAAAGAGAGAAAGAGATAGAGAGAGAAAGAGAGAGAAAGAGAGAAAGAGAGAGAGAGAGAGAGAGAGAAAGAGAGAGAGAGAGATAGAGAGAGAGAATGGAGAGAAAATGGAAAGAGAGAGAGAGAGAGAGTGAGTAAGATAGAGATAGAGTGAAAGAAGAAGAAGAACAAAGAGAGAAGAGACAGAATTAGAGAGGGGAGGCAAATAAGAACAAAGAGGGAAGAGGTTAATAAATATGATAAATTTGACAAGTTAAGTGTCATATTTATACACTACCCGTATTTTAGTATCCTCAGTCTATGGTTTTATACAGTACGTAGTACCGAAGTATGAATACTAACTGTTAATAAACTCAAATAAAGTTTCAAATGGGAAACACAGGTTCATTTCATTCAATTTATGAAAATCGACACTATAAAACAAGTAATGCATTATAATTTTAATATGTGGTTTTCTTCATTTCTGCAAATTTCATAATGAATTGATATGAGGGGCTATAGTTGCCTGCGTTTAATATATCAATGTAAATTGAAAGCATTTTAATTAGCACACCCACACAACATACAAAGAA
Source organism: Strongylocentrotus droebachiensis (assembly GCA_035222895.1). Lineage (NCBI taxonomy): Eukaryota > Metazoa > Echinodermata > Echinoidea > Camarodonta > Strongylocentrotidae > Strongylocentrotus > Strongylocentrotus droebachiensis. Next base: position 144,146 of record JAVYIG010002983.1, on the reverse strand, counting down.
ACAAAAACATGAACAAACAGATAAACATCGTATGTGAACAGACGTACCTTAGACCAGCTTTATAAGCTGCTGTATCGATGAGTACCCTGGCAAGCTTATAGCCTTCCTCCGATCTATTGAGACGAGCACCGAACGGGCATGGGGTGTCGAATTGATGGAAACGAGCCGGTAGATGAACATTGAACCCTTCCAGTTCGTAGTCCTTTTCATCATGATGATGGTGCTGGAAAGCAGCAAAGAAAGAAAGAATAGATGGTCGATAGAGAGTTTATCATGGGAAGATTTTGATAAGATGATCAATACAATAAAATCTGTATATATCGATCACTCAAGGGAGACATGAAAAGGGGTCTTTCTGTAGACAGATGGTCTTTAAATAAAAGGTCCTCTCAATGACAAGTTCAAGTTCAACGACAATAGGGACTTTTAGATTTGCACAACGACAACGTGGATTGCTACGATCGACGTCCTTTTAATGCACTGCCTTGAATGGACGTCACACGTATCAGTCCACGCAAATCTAAAAGTCCCTATAAAGACCATTCAAAGACCATAAGCAAAAAATGCGGTCTTTATAGACAGGTGGTCTATCTGTACAGGTGGTCGCCAAAGCGGGTTACACTGTATCTAATAAGCATTATTTAGATGTAGAATATACTATCTCTCCTGTTCTCATCATTTTGCCGTTGTCCTGTAACTCAAAGCTCAACGAAATGACATTCTTATTGTACGATGTAATAACTCATTGCATTTCTAGTTTGAAATGATAGATAGGTGAGATTCGAGTTTGGATCTATCATGTAAAATATTTTCCGACTAAACAGTTGAATGATTGAAGTTTATTATAAAAAAGAAACTTATTGAGAGAATGTTAGATTATTTTCAGCATTTGGCCTGCACATGCCATAATACTATATCGTTAACTATTAAAATAAAACAAAGTTAATACACTTACCTGATGTGGCATCACACGGTCAACTACGTCTTGTATTTTATGGCTTATTTTGCCAAAGAATTTCCCCAGTCCATCGGGTTCGTCACACCCCTCCTCATCGACTCCCTCCTCGGCTTCCGTCGTCTGATCAGTGTTGTCAGGAATGCTCGGGACATCGACCACCTGTACCTGGCTGAATGACACGTCTGTATTCTCCAAGTCTTCGCTCAGGCAATGGTCTTCTTGCTCTGATTCGGAGGAACGTTCGCGTTCGATATCGGGCTTGGATTCTTTGGTCGGGGAGTTCTTCTCGAAAACTCTATTATCAAGAAAGAAGGAATTGTCCGAATCTATGGTTTGTGCCCGCTCGAATTGTGGGGATAGGGAGGGCACTTGATCTGCCGTAACTCTAGGGGACGCATTTCCCAGATGCAGACGGCTTTCCAGCTGGTTTGCCACCAGTGTTCGCGCTGAAACCTGTCGCTTGATCACAGCCTTCTCCTCGAAATTCACAGAAGATCGTTTTGTCTGCTTGTTTGGTACAGCCATCTTGGAACTGCTGTTTAATTCTCTTAAATCGAAATAAAAACTATGTTATAGTCGTAGATTGATACTTGAAAGTTCTTCTGTTCTGTAGTTGATCGGTGTCTTTGGAGCTTTGGAGTCTTTCGAGTCCTATTTATCCTTTTCACCCGTCACACATATCAATGCGCATTGCACTTAGTGGTATGTAATAACCAGAAGGGAAATCCCGGAAAAATACAAAGGAGCGGAAGGGAAAGAAGGCGTGGAAAAAATGACGTAGGCACAAACGGTGACTGACCTGGAGTGACGTGTGCAAAAAGATCAATGTGAGACCAATCGGTGTCTAGCACAATAATAGTTATAGCTTGTGACCTGTACTTCAACGCGTTCAATCAGGTAACTCGATATAGGTTGGATGTGAAGGCAGTCAGGAAGAACCACGTGATTAGGTATAAAGTGTCCTATTACATGTCATAAGACTTCGTTTCCTATTTTCCCTCTATTAACACAGCCTGATTCCATTGTAGGGGTCAGTTCTGATTCTGATCTCGACCACTAATTTGCATGTACTTTGATGCAACTTTTTTTTTTCTGTAATATTTTTCTTATACTTCCCATCAACAATAATTTGCATACCTGATGCTACTACAACTACTAGTAATAGTACCGCGGGGTTGTGGCGTGCGCGTCTGTAACCCAGCTAACACTTACAGTGGAAGTTACAAACTGATTCAGCCGAGGACGCGGCCCGGGGACGCGGGTCCGAATCTGAGTCACGCCTTTCGGATGGTGACGTTAAAGGTCGGTCCCCAGACCTAAATAATCATAACTGATTGATACACATCTGTAAAACACACACACACACACACACACACACACACACACACACACTACTACTACTATTAATACTTCTAGTCGTAATTGTGAAGACAAACATATCAATTTACATGTATAGGCCTTATTATACTATAATGGTATGTTACTCGGTTAATTCATTATAATTATGAGTTCATGAAAAAAATGTTAGGTGATTGTATTCATGACACCAATTAGATCGTTGTATACGCATAAGAGTAAAACTCACTCTAAAAATTGAAGATAAATCTTACATTAGAAGTGGATAGCGAACCAAACAATTTTTAACCGCGTACAAATTGACTGGTGAGGTCCGTCACCAAATCGACCACAGGCCTTTATGATACGCATTTTCCTCTTCGAACTAGGATGAGAATAGATCATTCGAGGAAAATTTTCCATCTTCATTCATGGCCAGTAAAGCATAAACGTGAGCGTTTTGTTTCTCTAATCCTGACGTCAAAGTTAATGAGGAATGCCCGTCTGAATCATGCTGCATCGTATCGTCATAACATCTCCTGGCATTTTGCCTAACAGGGGCTGATCTAGGGGGAGGGGGTCGGCGGTTTAACCTCCCCCCCCCCCCCCCCCCCACTTGGGCGGACAAGTGAGAAAAAAAAGGGGGAAAAAGAAGAAGAAAAAAAAAGCATTAAAACAGTAAAACGGCGCGATTTTGGAAAATCCTGGATCTGCCACTAGATCAACCCCCCCCCCCCCCCCTTGGCAAAAAGCTAGATCCGCCCCTGCCCACATCAATATGAAGGGTAAACCGTAAAAACATGTCATTGCAATGACGACCTTCGTCATTGCCTTGTTTTCGTTCACATTCTGCCCCATTAATATTCTTGTTCTCCTGGTTTTTCTTATCGTCCAAAAATCCTATTCGTTTTGCACGTAGTGCTTGTTATTCCTAGTTAGGTACTTTCCTCATGTCCATTTCCTTTCAAATTTCATAGGCATAGTCTCTAGCATCTCATCAAGGTCACCTACTTTTTCGATTTTCGAAATCAGTCATGCATAACCATCCAGGCGCCATTTTGTCCGTTTCTGGTCCATTTTAAGGCCTTTTTTTTCTTCCTTCCTATCTCCACTATCCTAGATCCTACACATTTGTAACAAATTCCTCTAGATAGTCAAAGAGATATTCTTTCATCTGCGACGCATGACTTGACCTTCAAAATGCCATCTTTGTACTCAAAATTTAAATCTGAAACTGACTCCGTCAAAAATCTCTCAAATTCTTGAAAAATGAACCCCTAAAAATCTAAAACTGCCATAACTTTCTCATATAAATTCCGTTTTGTGTTTAAATCTCACATTATCCTTATCTCATAACTGTACATAGCCATGCCAAATTTCATGCTCCAATGGCTATGCAAAACATAAATAGCGCCCTCTAAAGTTCTGGGAATTGGCTTTCTTTCTGTGGCCGTATCTCCATAATGGCTTGGCAAACCCGTACCCTTTTTTGGATTTAGATACTTGAAGATATGCCCTTTCCAGCCATATACAAAATTATATACCCTAACACTGACCAAATTTGAGAAAAATGCCCTCCAAATTCGCCATTTTCGAGAAAATTCCAAAATAACTTCAACTTGCTCTAAAATGGCGATCTTTATACCTATATCAATGAAACTTGGCAGATATATGTATCCATATACGTGACAACTGTCTGCCAAGTTTAGTAAAATTCGAATTTGTCAGCGCAAAGTTATAGCCAAAAATGATGAATTTGCTATGCATTACGTAATAGCGCCTATAATGCGTGCAGTACATTGCGCGCAGATGACAATGGTGTTAAACTGACCGCAATGAAGTGCCCTTTCGAATGATACCAAGTATGGTATATGTTCACGCAGAAAATTTTGAGTAAATCACATTTGAACAAAGGTCACTATACGAATTCCGCCGAGTTTCCGCCCGAATCTAACACGTATCGACTATGACGTCATTTTTTCAGACTGCTTTTCGCCCCTTAAACGTCCATTTTTTTCCTTGAAAATTTGCAGTGACATGCCGAGTTTCAATACGCAGGGCACCTCTTGGCCGGATTTTTGAAATTGGTCAAGGGGGCCATTTAAGACGCCATTTTGTCCTATAAATCTATTTTACATCACGTGTTTCGATAGGATTATCAAAGAAAAAAAGAGAGTAGTTCACTATAACAACCATGAAATTTTCTTTCTAATGATACCAAATACGGCCCATAAAAAGACAGAAAGAGAGAGAGAAAAAACAATTTAACTCCAGTCATAATACAGATCCTGTACGTTTTCCGCCCATGCATTACACGCATTGTCTATGGGGCATATCGGGTTCACGCTTTTGGCCCCCAGAACGATCTTTATTGCAATGACGAACATGCACCAAATCCCATTGGTTTTTGCAAGCAGTGCTTGCGAGCCCTTTCTAGGTTCTTTCCCCTATCCCAATTTCTTTCAAACTTCGTAGGCATAGTCACTACCATCCCATCAAGGTCACTGTTGAGGACTTTCTTTGTTTCTTTCGCCCTACCTATTTCCAATATCACAGAAGCTACCGACTTCGTACAAATTGCTCTGGATAGTCCGGGAGAAGCTCTTTCGTTTGACACGTAGAAACATGGCGTCATTGCACGCACATCGTTCTGACACGATTGCATTTCTAGTTTAATTTCCTGTACTGCTCAAAAAAATGCATCATCCCCCTGACTGACAGAATATGTTTTATTCAAATAAACACTGTCATAAGGCCTAAAAAAAATAAAAGATGATGTTTTGCCATTTAGGTGCCAAAACATGAGTCAGTCGGTCGGAACTATTTTCTCCCTATTTGAGCTGATATTTTCCAGTTTTGAATGCTTTAATTCATATTTTTTTGTAATGCATCGTACAAAATATGATACATTCTTTGAACCAAATCTCAGAAGGATTATACAAATTGAGGTTTCAAGGACGTTATAAAAACCAAAGGGTGTCAGAGAGGGCATAGGGGCAATAATCCCGGGAAGATATCTGAAAGTTAGTCATCCTAGAATCATTCCATCCTGGGCCTATAACAAGAATGAATTTCTGGACAAGCAAGTATAGGTAAAAAGGTTGAACTTATTTCCCCCGAAAATGTGCACGTGTGGATATTTGGGTGTGTGGACGAGCATTGTCGAGCAAGGTATTCCCCTACTTCACTGGGTTGCGTGGGCGGGGCCGTGTGACGTCAACAAAATTCGATTAGATAACGGTCAGAAGTATAATCACTGTTATTTTTCTGACATAACTTTAGTGTAGAATAGAATTGGAGTCAATTTGAAGAAGGACAGTGGGTTTCTAAAGGGGTTTTCAGGGAATAAATAGATGTCCTATGGGAACCCAGTGTTATAGTGCTCTGGTTCATAACATTAGGAACCATCAGAGCACTATAACACTGAGTTCCCATAGGACATACCTTTATTCAGATGGTCATATCTCAGCACATTCGGACATTCAGACATTAATTTTTATGCTGTTTTGGAAAATGAAGAAAAAATTGAGAAATTCACAACATGGATGTTTATGATGTCACAGCTTCGGTACTCTCTACATTTAGTTTTGATGTCGGTTCGAGCTAAGAACAATACAGGGATTATGATATATACAGATCCAAAGATATGCAAGTAATAAATTAATGTGTTCACATTCAAATAAACATGGTCAGTTTTTCTTTTCATTATTTATTGATGATAGTAAACAAAAGTTTACACGCTGTCAATTTGAGATGAATAGAGTAAGCAAACAAAAGCGTTTGAGCCTTTATCAAAATACATTACAAAAAGAGAGAGAAAATTACATATTATCTTCGATATCAAACTGCATACAAATTTGACCCAATATTGAACTCTTCGATCATTTTCTAGCAGATTTAATCATAAATAATAGAAAATGACTAGAATTAGGATAACTTACAGTTTACCATTCGTGAAATTGTTTAGAGAGAGAGAGATAGAGAGGGGATAGGACGGGACTCTTAAACAGACTTAATAACTCGTTCAATATTATGCCATTATCCTAATTTTATATTATTTGGATCCAGAATATGTCATAAGACATAATTCGGAAAGGAAAAAGGAAAAGATTGAATGAAATGAACTGTAAGTAATGAATGAATGAATTATGTTTATAAATTGATTGAAAGGTCAGTTATTAATTCTTTTCTAAAGTTTGTAAAAAACAGTGAGTATATATTTCTTTGTAGATTTAGAGGGAGGAAATATCCTACTCCCCTTTTTGTACTTCCGATACGATATGACACTGAACCAATTATCATTATCAGTATTCATAAACGATTGCTCCTCTCTTGCAAACACAAACAGATTGCTGAAAGGTAAAAATGTGCAAAGGTCCTACATGTATATATAAATATATATAATGTGCTGCGATAAGGATATTTCCATGGTGATATCTGACGTTGTACAAGACTTGTCTGTACATATCGATTAGATAGCAGAGGTATTGATTTGGATGGACAAATAGACCTAGAGATAAAGAAGATGGAACTAGGCCTGGGCTAGAAATAAAAGGAGATTTTGTTTTCGTTCTTTGTCTTTCTGTATTTCGTTGTGTATCCTTTTTTCAACTCCCTTTTCTCTCACTGTACGTCTTCTTGTCTCTCTCTTTCTGTATTTCTCCGTGTCCTCTCTCTCTTATTCGGCCTCCAACCCTCCTTTCATCTCTCTCACTTTCTACCCCTCTCTCTCTCTCTCTCTCTCTCTCCCTCTCTCTCTCTCCCTCTCTCTCTCCCTCTCTCTTCCTCTTTCTCTTTCTCTCTCTATTGTTATTATTGTTATTGTGGTTATAATAATGATAATTATCAAATCTATCATTATTATTATTATCATACACTACCAGGAGGAGTAGTGGAAGTAGTAGTAGTAGTAGTAGTAGCAATAGTAGTAGTAGCAGTAGTAGTAGTAGTAGTAGGAGTAGTCGTAGTAGTAGAGGTAGTAGTAGTATAGTAGTAATTCAATATTTACCTGGTGAATAATCCTGCTTAATTTCGTCATCACTTTATACTTGGACTGCCCCCTGCCCCTCGCCCCCCCCCCCCCTCATGATAGTATGGCTACGCCCTGGACGGAGGAACATGCCGGACGGAGTAGGGAATTCTGTTATCCATCCCCCATGCCAGCGTATGAAAGTAGGAATCTTTGTGCAAGATTTGAAATAAGATAATTTATGTTTGTACCGTCTGGTAATTCAAACAGAATGTCAATAAACATGATAAGGAGGTATGTTAAATGATTATAACAAATACAATTACAAATCTTAAGGGTGGCTTTAAATCTTAATTAAAGATTACCACTATCATAAGTTTACACTGCGGTTATCAATAGTATGCAGGAAATTATTTTATCAATCCATGTGTGGTATGTTGTATGGTTTGTTTATTTTTCGTCTACGTCAGTTGATCATTCAGTATTATTTTGATATTAACGCCGATATAATAGTTTGCGTGACCTGCCGCCCAACTATTTGGGGTTCAATTCATAATTTAGGCTCAAAGTACTTGATCTGACTTGTATAAATATATTCAAGAGTTCAGTTTTAAGACCGATGTTGACTACAAGGGTTTCTATCGATTCATATACATTCTTCAATAATAACTACTAAAAGTCTTGTAAGAGGTTTAAAGGTCCCCCTGATTTTCTGATACTCATACAGTATCTCAACATGGCTCAGCATTGCCGAGTTTACATACAGTAACAAGCAGAGTTCTCATCCGGGTGAATAGTTTCTCTATTCTCACGATTTTATTTGTTTCTAGTTCATATTCGAAGCAGTCTTTTGTAGGTCTGGATGTCGACTATAAACCTGTCAATAGCCAAAGAAAGACTACTATCAAATTTACACAACATCAATAAAAAGTACTATAGTTTACTAAATTGCATGGGAAATGTAAAAGGGTCACAGAGTTTTAGTGTGATTGATGATAAGCAAACAAAAATGAAAGGCCCTTTATAAAACGGCAACCCATTGTTAAGTTGTATTGACATAATATCAATATACACACTAGCTACCCACGCAGAAACACGAAGTTGCAAACCATCCAGAGACTCCTAAAAAATTGCGTTACTTTTTAATTATATCATTACAAATCTTTATCCTCAGTTTTCTTATTTATAACTGATTTTCCTTATAAAATTAAAAATAATTATGGCGTATATATTCAGCATTGAATGAACGCCAATAAACAATTACCCAACAACAACAACTACCCACGCACTTTATCTGAAGCTAACTTGTTTACCAAAACAATTTGCTCAAGTTTGACTACCTATTTCCGGTCAGAGGGAAAAAAGAGTCACGTGAATATAGGGGATTTCCCAGACAGGTGATGCAATCTCGGACAAACTTTCTGGATTGATCCCTGATGTAAGAGTATAGGCTTAGGGTCACAGAAAAGTCGCCCGTGATCGGTGCATTGAGATCAAATCATTTCAAAGTTCATTCAACGAAAAAGGTCGATACTGCAGGCTCTTTGGTTACACTGCTTGACCGACTAAAGACCGACTCCGAACCCACCAACTGTTTTCTTTCAATTGGCGGTAATGTAATGTTTTGTGCGGTCTGGTGTCGGTCAGGTGTCGGTCTGGTGTCGGTCTGGTGTCGGTCTGGTGTCGGTCTGGTGTCTGTCTGATGTCTATCTGATTTCGGTCTGATGTCGGTCTGGTGTCGGTCTGGTGTCGGTCAGGTGTCGGTCTGATGTCGGTCTGGTGTCGGTCTGGTGTCGGTCTGGCTTCGGTCTGGTGTCGGTCTGGTGTCGGTCAGGTGTCGGTCTGGTGTCGGTCTGGTGTCGGTCTGACCGGAAAAAGAGATCATGACTGCTTCCCACTCCCAAATCACACCGACCAGATAGACAACAGTTCACCGTTTCACGAAATCGTCACAAATTCAAGTTCGCCGACATTCTACTGAATTTAAGATATTTCAATGGGATTTCGACGAACTTGACTTAAGACGGTTCCTAGATGTAATTCTTTGCACCAGAGAACGTCACCAGACCAAACAAATATTTACATTAATTGTTCTGAATAGCCAAGAATTGGCCGGTTTGAAGTAGGCCTAGGTATATATGGCGAAGGTTTGTCGAAGTGTCTGAGGTACTGCACTGTCATCTTCTCAAATATGCATTAGACATGGCTGGTCCACAGTTTCAAATTTGAATTAAGCTGAATATCAAAGAAAATCGTAAAATGATGTTTATCATCCTAAAGCTATGAAGTGTGAAACAATTGGCTCAAGGTCAGAGAGACTGACTCACCAATAGATGTGTTTAAATATCATGGATAAAACCATATTACTTCGACGCTATGACAATGAAATAAATACTGCACTGTTTTGTCAAAGTACACTTATTTTCGCGATTTTTTTTCTTCTCTCTCTCTTTCTCTCCCTTACTCTCTCCTTCTCTCCATCTCTCCTCAACATCTCATTCTTGTTCTCTCTTCTTCCTCTTTCTCTCTCTCTGCTCCCTCTCTTCTCTCTCTCTTCCTTTCTCTTTGACTCTAATTCTGTTCGCTTTTAAATGTCCTGTCTATCTAAATATTTTTAGCTCCCGTTTATTACTAAATCCATCTTTAAATTTTAGTTTCAATTTCCTAATTATAATTAAGGCATATTTGTATTTATCTTAGGCTTAATGAAATATGAGAAATTCTGTTTTATATGGTGTTCTCGTCCCGTTTTCTCTGGTGTTGTGCATCACTAGTAGTATACATGGAGTCAGTTTAATTAAATGGCAGAATAGGAGAAAGGAGTGAAAGAACGTAAAGAGAAAGAACGGTATAGAGAAAGAAATTGAGAGGCGAAAAAGGAATAGAGGAGATCAAAAAACTCCACGGGCTCCCAAATATATCCTTCAATAATTATTGCGGTACTACCAGTACCAGTTAATTTGCCCTTTCGACCACCTCCGGTGTTCCCACATCCCCATACCGGTGTCCCTAAATGGTCTATGGAATATCACACATCTGTGAATGAACACATGACGTCACTACTATTCAAATAACGAATCGACAGTCAAGGACTAATAACATCCTTATTACAAAATGAGTTAAAACAAAAAGAGTAGGCCCAATCGCTTGAATTTTGACATAAATCATCGTAACTTAATTTAGTAGCTACATAGTTTGAGTTAAACGCATTTTGTAACCGCAACAAAAAATAGAATTCACGCAACAAAAAATAGATTTAACTAGGAACCTTTTTTTTGTTATTTTGGGTGAACCTCGAGGTTCCGGGCTTTGTGGTCATTCTTCCGCTTCCGAGTAGCAGGCCGAAATTACTGCGTGCATTAATTGCCACAAGTCACGCTAGGAAATTTGTGCCTAGTATTCCTTTAGACCTCTTTTTCCCCTTTTACCAATATTTTTTTCTCCATATTTGTATTATTAAGTATCCATTGAGGGTAGTCGTGCTATCAAGCTTTGCTTACTTTGTCAACCCTTCTGTTTGATTTTTTCGATTAGTGACAGCATGGAGATACTCTGTTATATCTCCATGGTTACAGCCAACCTGAACTTTAAAGGTAGTAATAATAATAATAATCCGCTTTTTTTTATATAGCGCTCAATACACCGATCCAACGATGTGCCTAAGCGCTTTACAGATATATTATTACCCCGGTCCTCTGGACGACCATGCATTATGGCTCAAGGCATAGGCACACAGATCGAGGATTCTTTTATGTTGGGAACCGGGGTAAAATGCAATAAATTATTGAAAATTTATTGCATTTTCTGTTTTTTTTATTTTTTTTATGGAAACTGCCCCCTACCCTAGCCCCCGCTGCGCACAGTCATGGTTCAGTGACAAAGCAATGGCCTCGTAACTGTGAGGCCCCAGGATCAAAACCGTGTCGATGTGCTATATTAATGCCCTTTTGTGGGGGCATTAATCCTTTTTACTGTCATTTATGACTTAAGGGCGTAGGTCCCCTAGTTGATAAGCATAGTAGCATACACATGCTTTAGCAGTCACGCAAAACACACATTGTCAAATTATTATTCAATAAAATCTGAGAATGTATACTATTATCTAGATCTATTACGAATAAATCATTGTCGAAATAATTCCATAAATTGGGGTAAAAAAAAAACATTCCACCTTTATGAGCGACAGTGTACAACTAGAGACATGACAGCTAGGGTCTGATAATATCGAGACTAAATCTGGTCGACATGCTGTCTGTTCCGAATTAATCTCATTCATCGAATTTTCACTGTTATTTCAATTGTGTAAATAATAGCAATGTTCAGAAGGGGTTTTCCTAGTCGGCGTAAGTTTTGCCCTGCTGCAATAGATATTCGATAAATATTTGACTTCCACCATTTGTCCATACGTCCTTTATTCTCGGACCAACTTGCCACGATTGACCTTTCACCGACCCAGTCTTAGTAAATCAAAAATAAATCACAATATTTACAAATAATTTACATAATTAGAACAAAATTCACTAAACAAAATTTTCATTTTCGATTGTAAAGAAACAACCCTTGCGAGAGGCACAGATACTCAACGTGCCAAGTGAGAGCATCCACACGATCAACTTACGCTACCCTCTAGTCGTGTTAGCGCGTTACTCCTTTAAATTAGTCGGAGTAAGGTCGGCGTTTGGACGATTGTTCAGACGGTCACTACGCCGACCTTTACGCCGACCAAAATTGCCATCGTGTGAACACGGCTAATGCAAGTGGCCCAAATTCAGATGCATATAATTGCCAATTCGCTAGTCGTCAAGGTTGCTGGTCCGAACAACAGAGCACGTTCACTGCGAAACTTTTTTGGCGGCGTAAAGCCGTAAAGGTTCTCGTCTTAGAACATGTTTAACATGACTATTGGCTTGGTTTATTCAACCAATATTACACAAGTCCAATATGTACATTCCTTTTCCGTGACCACCCCACCCCTCTCTCTCTCTCTCTCCCTCTCTCTCTCTCCATATCTCTCGTTTTTTCTCTCCCATTCTCTTTTTTCTCTTTCTTTCTTACTCATTCCAGCTCTCTCTTCCTTTCTCTCTCCCTTCCCTCTCTATCCGTCTCTCTCTCTCTCTCTCTCTCTCTCTCTCTCTCTCTCTCTCTCTCTCTCTCTCTCCTGGCCTCCCTCTTCTCATCATCTTATCTCACTTAATTTTAGGCGTCAGCTCTCACCATTTTGCAAACATTGGAATCTCAATCACAATCATCAATCACAATATCTTTCTTTATTTTACATCCGTTCGTTTCAGAGCACTTACAAAATAGCATACGATTACCAGAAACACATTATATTCACGTGGAAATACTTCTTTAATTTGTTAATAAAATATTATTCAAATTCTTGCATAATTATTACAAGCTCAAATCATAATGACATCATATTTCATAAAAGTTGTTCATTTACAAGTTACAATAATTGATATCCACAATCAGTACATTTGATTTGGCTGTCGATACAATTACGACATCTGTTTTTGTTTTACTATCAAGGTTGACTGAATAGAGAGTGAGAGACCTTTTTCATGAGAACTACCAATTACACAAAACACAAAACCTATATATATTATTTACACAAAAGATCAAATAGGATATATTTTCTCTCTTTGTTTCGTTAATCAGTCCTTCCAACAGTGCATGTATTTGCCTATTACGGATAATGATGGCAATGTAAACAACATAAAGTAAGCAAAGTTTCTTAGAAACTACAGCGAGTGCAACTTTCTCATACAGAGAATGGTTTAAGAGGACATATATGCCCGTGAAAATAATATGAATATCATACAATAAATATTTACAAATGCTATTTACAAGTGGAACCTATGTGCAAGAAGCGTGCATTTGTTAATGAAATTATTAGTACTCTTGTCATTGTGATTAACATGTATATATATTTCTTAAAATCATTTCTTAAAAATGATAAGAGGCAATCTTTCTGTATGTAATCTCAAGAATCGTGACCAGAAAAACGTCTTATTTACTTGATATTATAATAAAACATATTGCAGTAAGAATATGAAAACACTCTTATCATTAAAGAAAAGGTTGAGTTCTGGGAAGAAGTGAAAAATAATTTGTGAGCGTTATCATTGATATTATGCAAGTCTGGAAGAACATCAGATAAAAAATGTATCCTGAAAAGCATGGCTCTTCAAATGCTTTCATATTCTAAATATGGCATCAAACAACATAAAAATCAGGACGGATTTTTATGTCACATGTTCGTGTAGCCCCATATACATCTTTCTGTCTACAGTGCTTATAACTTTACCAAGACTGGGCCAAATTCCTTATCATTTTGATGATTCCAGAACCTTGCAGTACGCACCAATACTTATATTTGGCAAGGGGGCATGACCCCAAATTTGTGCGAACATATTTTGTGTACCTACGCTATGTCAGACTTGGATTTGCAACCCTTCAACAGATCACATTCTTTACAAGAACCTAAAACAATTCGTATTACTCCCGACAACGCTCATGAAATATAATGTTACAATGACCTTGACAATGACTTTGATGATGACCTTGATGATGACCTTGATGATAACCTTGTAGATGATCACACCCTTGAGGGTTTGACAACAGTGACATCGAAAGAGCCCGTAGAAGGGACCGAATTTGGACTCACACATTGAGACAACTTAAGTGTTCCTGTAGCCCTTTCATAGACTAGGTATTGACCTAAAGAGAGAGAGAGAGAGAGAGATTGGAAAATATTGTTGAATTCGAGGCAAATCTTAATTATTAATCCCTATTCTCTGCTTGAAAAACAGAATCCGAAAATAATTGGCTAATCCCCCCCCCCCCCCCCCCCAAGCCCCCGTTGTGGAGCGTGTGTACAGCGCTTTGTAAGGCGCTATATCAAACATCTTTTGGATTGGATTGGATTATCAAGATAATATCCCAATCACTTTTCACAGTTGTACTTTGTTCTACTTATAAAATAATTGCTATAACACCCTCTTTCGCTAGAAGACAAGAAAAAAAGGTACGCTAAAAATTATTACAGCTTATTGTGAGGAGAGAATTTGACAAAAACTTTCTAATATTTGAAGCTTTCTCCCTAGTAAGACTTATATTATGTGAATATCTTATTAAGAAATTCAGACGATACTATTTCATTTTTTTTTATTGGTCAATGGACAAAGTATAAGTCAAAGACATACATGTATAACAAGCAGTTGGTAAAAACATTAGCAATATCAGAAGCAAAAGTGGTTGTCAAGTGACCTTTTTTCCTTTTTTAATTAGTGTATTAATATATTCTCATTCAATGGCAAAAGCAGAAATAATTGATACAAATGGGTGCGGCAGTATTCACTTAGCCTCCAAATTTTTGTTGTTGACTTTATTTTAAGCCATTTTCATCGTCTGCCTCATCCACTATACGGATAAAGACATTTGTTTTCCCCCTTTCTTTTCCTTCATTATTATTATCATAATTTTTAGGGGAAGGGGGGTATAGGAGAAGGTCTTGATTTGAGACACCCTAATATATAGTTACCTCGACGCTCCACTGACTCGAACACGAAAGTGCCATTACTTCTTGATATCTTGTCAAGCATGCATGCCTGATCGGGATTATAAGGATCCTTTAGCGGCTGAAAATAAACAAAACATGCAGAACATCATTAGTTTAACTACAAAACAATGTAAATTGAATTATATATTGTCAAACTAATAATTTTATCTACATGACTTGCAGTTTCAATTAATAAAAATGGCAAATATTTAGGCAGTTTTTTCAGTGACATGTGCTGTGTAGTATTGATGGTAAACTAACTCTCTTCCCTTGATTTGAATCCAATGACCGGGGAAATATTATATCATTATCTGTAAAGCGCTTAGAGAAATTTGTATTCAACACTATATAAAAGCGGATTTTTATTATCATTCTTATTATTCCCTTCCTTGGATTACGATTGATCTAAACTTTGTGAGAATGCACCTCACAAACACGATTCAAAATTTCACTTGAGTTTCTTTAGGGGGATTTTAGCATGGATACAGAATCTCTGGAGGTTGAAAGATTATCTTGAACTATTAATTTCAAATCACGGGGATCAAGACAGACAAAACCTTTTAATAATTTCGAAGATATAGACCGGTAGTGGGAAAATTCCAATTCGAGGGTTTTGGGTGCAAAATATCCATTCAATATTGTTCAAATATTGCCTTCAGAGATTTAGATGGCAAAACTTTAACCTAAATTCGCAAAAAAGCAGAAATATATGCCCAAATGTTCAATGTTGAAGTGCATTCGCGAAATCTATCCAGGCCGAATCGATATGATAATTTACCAAATATATCAATTAGTGGGCGGTTTCCCGGCAAAATTTGTATCATCACGTATTAGTCAAAACATATTCTTTCATTATGATTGGTAATAAGAGCTTCCATTTCATATCTTGAGAGGGGGGGGGGGGGCGTTTCTGGTCTATATAAAACTGTTCAGTTGTGTACCTTCATGTTGTTCTGTACTGCGTCGTATAGTGTACTGGTGTTAGCATGACGAATTGCACAGAGTTGACCTTGTGATTGCTGGCCTATGACTACATAGAAGTCCAAGTAGAATTGAGCTGAAGAAGAAAAGCAAATATAATCTGTTTAAATTTCATGTAAATATAATCTTTCTTGATATGCAGCTGAACTTGATGAACATTATAGGCCAACAACTGAACATGTATAATTAAGCAAAACAAATAATCATCATCTTTAACACTGTAATCATCAATATATTCATCATCATCGTCATCATCATAAACATCCCCATAAAAATCACCTTCATCATTATTACCATAAACATCACCATCATCATCGTCATCATCATCATCATTTAATAATATACCGTCAATATCACCATCATCATCTTCATCATCATCATCATCATCACCATCATCATCATCATTGTCACTATCATCAACATCATCATTGTCATCATCATCATCATTGTCATCATTATAAGTACTATCAGCACCATCATCATAAGCAGCACTCTCATCTCAATCATATTGAGTAACCATGGTTACTGACCTCTTTGATCGATGTATTTTCCCATGGTCACTCTTTCTCCTGAAGTATTGAGATAGATCTGAGGAACATCATCTTCATCTTGACAGATGAAAGACAGTGCTGATGTGCTAACTTTGTAGGGCCTTCGACTGCAAACGATCTCCGTATGCACTATTTCCACTAGAACTATAATATCAATACAAAATAAAAAATAATGAATGAAAGCAAATACCAAAATCGTAGTTTTGGAAAAGTAGATTTACATTTATTTATTTGTCTATTTGATTATTCATTTATGTATTAATGTATTTGTTTAATCGTTGATTTATTCATTCATTTATTAAGTTTCAGTCACTAAATTATAAATATTTCAATGTTGTTTATTTCGTGTAATATCCCGCTCAATACAATTTATGGTCGTATTCTTTTGCTGTTGCTGTAGATTGCTGCTGTTTTAGTGAGTTTATCTTCTTATTTTTTTTTTTTTTATTTTTTTATTTTTTAGTTTGTATTATTATTATTATTATCATATTATCATGGGGGGGGGGGGAGGGGGGGGGGGGTGTCCTACTTACCTTCATCATCTATGGTGACCCGTATCGTTATCTTCTCGAGATGAACCTTATCACCTTCTCCACATGTTCTCAGAATTGTCTGGTCAAGGAAAGAGAGTGCAAGCAAAAAGTGAGTTAAATTCTTACCCTTATACAAGCGTCAAAAACGATCGCAAAGTCTTTCAAGAAATCAACTGAAGATCAGTTCAAAAACCCTACTGACTTGCCTAGAGAAATATTGTTAAGATTGTGTAATACGTCATTGTAATACCCGCACATTTAAAAGGCGATAAACAAGTTTAATGACATTGCGTTAGGTTGATTTTTTGACAGTATTTGCGATCCTGTTGTTAATATTAGAGATTGTATTAATCATGGTATTTGTATGACTGTCGGAAAATAGCACTGCTATAACTGTGTGTGAAAGAAAAGAACAGCTTTAAAGCCCCACTGCACTACTTATAGCTACTTGCGCACCCTATTTAGCAAACAATGCCTAATCGGTGACCATTGGTCCCCCATGATCCCATTTTTTCTTATTTTAATTGCATGTGAGCTGATTTGGTGAGATAACCACCTGTCAGTGATCATGCAGGGAGGTCTAATACCTCCTGACCAATCTAGTGCAGATGGGCTTTAAATGGAAATACATGTACTGGAAAATAACGTATGTAATTCAAAGTACATTACACACGATCGCAACTTTTTTTTCAAAAATCAACTCAAGGGAAATTTCAATACCGATTTGTATGTCCCATAAAAACCATGAACAGATTAATAAATATGTAATTTTCATGATTGCACATTGCCCTATGTGACGCACACGGCTTTTGAAATTCCTGAGGTTGATTTTTTATAAAGTTGTTGCTATCTTGGAATGAATTTTAATGTTATATCAAAACGTGAGCAAGATATTATAACAGTCATAAAAGAGAGCGACAAATTTCAGACGTAAACGCAGTCCATGAAATCAGACAGCAATCGTTTTGGTCATTTTGTGCACTATCACAGCTACTTGCTTCTCACCCAACAATGCATCCTATTTCATTATTCATTTCATTTTCTAAGCAAATAACGACAAATATCGAATATGGAATAGATATAGATATGATTAAGGTAACTTACCAATGTGAACGTTATCTCAATATCCATGAAGAGCTCCAGAATCTGACTGATGTCTAATGTGAGTAATTCTCTGTCATTGAGATGGGTTAGTGTATCAGACTCTCTGCTCAAAATGAAGAAGATGAGGAGAAAGAGAGAGAGAGATGGGGAGAGAGAGAAAGAGATAGAGAGAGAAAGAGAGAGAAAGAGAGAGAAAGAGAGAAAAAGAGAGAAAGAGAAAGAGAGAGAGAAAGAGAGAGAGAGAGAGAGAAAGAGAGAGAGAGAGAGATAGAGAGAGAGAATGGAGAGAAAATGGAGAGAGAGAGAGTGAGTAAGATAGAGATAGAGTGAAAGAAGAAGAAGAACAAAGAGAGAAGAGACAGAATTAGAGAGGGGAGGCAAATAAGAACAAAGAGGGAAGAGGTTAATAAATATGATAAATTTGACAAGTTAAGTGTCATGTTTATACACTACCCGTATTTTAGTATCCTCAGTCCATGGTTTTATACAGTACGTAGTACCGAAGTATGACTTCTAACTCTTAATAAACTCAAATAAAGTTTCAAATGGGAAACACAGGTTCATTTCATTCAATTTATGAAAATCGACACTATAACACAAGTATGTGGTTTTCTTCATTTCTGCAAATTTCATAATGAATTGATATGAGGGGCTATAGTTGCCTTCGTTTATTATATCAATGTAAATTGAAAGCATTTTAATTAGCACACCTACACAACATACAAAGAAACAAAAACATGAACAAACAGATAAACATCGTATGTGAACAGACGTACCTTAGACCAGCTTTATAAGCTGCTGTATCGATGAGTACCCTGGCAAGCTTATATCCTTCCTCCGATTTATTGAGACGAGCACCGAACGGGCAAGGGGTGTCGAATTGATGGAAACGAGTTGGTAGATGAACATTGAACCCTTCCCGGTCATAGTACTTTTCATCATGATGATGGTGCTGGAAAGCAGCAAAGAAAGAATAGATGGTCGATAGAGAGTTTCTCATGGGAAGATTTTGATAAGATGATCAATACAATAAAACTGGTATATAACGACCACTCAAGGGAGAATTGAAGAGGGGTCTTTCTGTTGGCAGGTGGTCTTTACATAAATGGTCCTCTCAACGACAAGTTCAAATTCAACGACAATAGGGACTTTTAGATTTGCACAACGACAACGTGGATTGCTACGATCGACGTCCTTTTAATGCACTGCCTTGAATGCACGTCACACGTATCAGTCCACGCAAATCTAAAAGTCCCTAAAGACCATTCAAGGGAAGCAGAAAATGTGGTCTTTATAGACAGGTGGTCTATCTGTACAGGTGGTCGCCGAGACGGGTTACACTGCAGTTGATAAGCATTATTTAGATGTAGAATATACTATCTCTCCTTTTTTTCATCATTTGTCGGTATCATATAACTCAAAGCTCAATGAAATGACATTCTTATTGTACGAGGTGATAACTCATTCTATTCTAGTTTGAAATGATAGATAGGTGAGATTCGAGAGTGTGGATCTATCATACAAACTATTTTCCGACTTAAAAAGTTGAATGATTGAAATATCTTATAAAGCAAGAACTCATAGGGAAAATGTTAGATGACTTCATCAGTTGGCCTGCACATGTCAAAATACTATGTTATTACTATAAAAACAAAACAAAGTTTATACACTTACCTGATGTGGCATCACACGGTCAACTACGTCTTGTATTTTATGGCCTATTTTACCAAAGAATTTCCCCAGTCCATCGGCTTCGTCACACCCCTCTTCCTCGACGCCCTCATTGGCTTCCGTCGTCTGATCAGTGTTGACAGGAATGATCGGGACATCGACCACCTGTACCTGGTTGAATGACACGTCAGTATTCTCCAAGTCTTCGCTCAGACAATGGTTTTCTTGCTCTAGTTCGGAGGAACGTTCGCGTTCGATATCGGGCTTGGATTCCTTGGTCGGGGAGTTCTTCTCGAAAACGCTATTATCAAGAAAGAAGGAATTGTCCGAATCTATGCTTTGTGCCCGCTCGAATCGTGGGGATAGGGAGGGCACTTGATCTGCCGTAACTCTAGGGGATGCATTTCCCAGTTGCAGACGCCTTTCCAGCTGGTTTGCCACCAGTGTTCTCTCTGAAAACTGCCGCTTGATCACAGCCTTCTCCTCGAAATTCATAGAAGACCGTTTTCTCTGCTTGTTTGGTACAGCCATCTTGGAACTGCTGTTTAATTCTCTTAAATCGAAATACAGTTATAGTCGTAGATTGATACTTGAAAGTTCTTCTGTTCTGTAGTTGATCGGTGTCTTTGGAGCTAATGAGTATTCACTATTTGAGTCCTGCAGTATTTATCCTTTTCACCCGTCACACATATCATATCAAAGGAGCGGAAGGGAAAGAAGGCGTGGAAAAAATGACGTAGGCACAAAAACGGTGACTGGCCTGGAGTGACGTGTGCAAAAAAAAAATCAACGTGGGGCCAATCGGTGTAGTTTGTCAAGCTCAATACTAGTTATATCTTGTGACCTGTACTTCAACGCGTTCAGTCAGGTTGGGTGTGAAGGCAGTCAGGAAGAACCACGCGTTATAAGGTACAAAGTGTCCTATCACGTGTCATAAGACTTTGTTTCCTATTTTCCCTCTATTAACACAGCCTGATCCCATAGGGGGGGGGTCGGTTGGTTCTGATCTCGACCACTACTTTGCATGTATGATGCCACTTTTTTTTGTTCTTCCTGTAATATTTTTCTTATACTTCCCATCAACAATATTTGCATAATTGATGCTACTACTTCTACGACTTATACTACTACTACTACTACTAGTAGTACCGCGGGGTTGTGGCGTGCGCGTCTGTAACCCATCTAACACTTACAGTGGAAGTTACAAACTGATTCAACCGAGGACGCGGGTCCGAATCTGAGTCAGGTCTTCCGGAAGATGACGTTAAAGGTCGGTTCCCAGACGTAAATAATCATATCAAACACACTACTACTACTACTGCTACTACTACTATTACTACTTCTAGTCGTAATTGTGAAGACAAACATATCAATTCCATGTATAGGCCTTATTATCCTATAATGGTATGTTACTCGGTTAATTCATTACATGAGCTCATTAAAAAAATGTTAGGTGATTATATTCATGACACCAATTAGATCGTTGTATACGCATAAGAGTAAAACTCACTCTAAAAATTGAAGATAAATCTTACATTAGAAGTGGATAGCGAACCAATCAGTTAACCGCGTACGCATTGACTGCACTGTTAAAAAAAACAGTAGATTTTACAGAGAAAAAAATACAGAACCATTCTTTAAAGTGTTGTAACAGCAAATTTTCTGTAATTTAACAGGACAAATGTCTAGAAAAAATGAAGATTTTGTTTTTTTACAGGCAATTTGCGTGATTTCAGATCCCATATACAGATTTTTTACAATTCTACGGAATGTTCTTTTTTTATTAAGAAAACTTCATTTTTTAACGGATAATAAAAAGAAATTACAGAAAACAAAAATACAGAACCATTCTGTAAATTGATGTAACTGGAATTTTCTGCAATTTAACAGGACAGATTTCTATAAGAAAGGGAGATGTTTTTTTTTAATAGGAATTCTGTATGCTTTCAGATCCAATATGCAGATTTATTATGATTCTACAGAGCGTTTTTTTTTTCAAAGTAAACCTCATGTTTTAATGAATAAAAAGAAAGAATCTACAGAAATTAAAATACAGATTCATTCTGTAAAAATGTAAACTAGAAACTTTCTGCAATTTAACAGATCTCTAAAAAGAAGATCCCATGTAAATAAATGGAGTGTCTTTTTATTCAAAGTAAACCTCATGTTTTAATGAATAAAAAAAATACAGGAAACAATAATACAGAACCACTCTGATAATTAATGTTACTTGACATTTTCTGCTGTGAAAAGGACGGATCTCTCTCCCTCTCTAAAAAAAGGATTGTTTTTTTCTTTATGGAAATTCGTAGGCCTATGTTTTTAAGCAGATTTTGCTTTTAATTCTACAAAGTGTCGATTTATTCAAAGCAATCTCATTTAGTTTAATGAATACAAAAGACAGAATTTATAGAGGAAAATACCGTAAACAATTCTGTAAAATTAATAGCTGAATTTCACTGCAATTTGACAGAAATCTAAAAAAGAAGTTGATGAGGGTTTTTTTTCAAGGACATTCAGATCCCCTATAGATATTTAATGTTCTACAAAATACCCTTTTCAATTTAAAAAAAAAAAGACCTTAACTGCCTTTTAATGCCTTAAACTCAACAACGTAAAATAATTTGCGGTAAAAATACAAAACCTTTCTGTTAATTGACTCAAGCTGCCGAATTCGGGCACATTTAAAAGGGAAAGAAGATTTCGTTTTTACCGGAAATTAGTCTGCTTTTATCAGAGGTTATGCTTTATATAGGCCTAAATTTTAGTAGGCTAGGCATAATTATATATATACTTCAAAGTTCATGTAGACCTCTCAGAAATCTTTTTTTTTTATGCCATAAAAACAACACGAACTCCCACGAACTGAAACTGTAACTATACCGGTACCGTAATTTTTCTGCATCTTCTTAATCTTCTTCTTTTTCTTCTTTTCTATTCTTTTTTTCTTTTTTCTAACAGGAAGTTTTAATAGTGCTTTCATATCTTATTCAGATTTCTGTTTTTTTATTTTATTTTTTCTTTCTTTTCTTTTTTCTTGCCGCCAACTTTTTTGTTACCGTTAGCGATAGCGTGTAACATGCATGCGTGCACTTCGTTCGCGCCCATATATGCATGCATGGCGATCGATCAGATCAGAACGAACCGGCCGGGCGCGCCGGGCCAGCGCCAGCTATAGCTTGCTAGCTGCTTGCACTCGCACGCGCGCGCCATGCATTAATTCTCGCTACCCCAAATAGCGATTCTGCCGAGATCCGGGGAAAATCCTGAAAACGCGCATTGCATTATGGGATAGCTTTTCGACATTACAGCTTCCTGTGCAGGCGCTATATTACTAGGCGCGATAGCGTATGCACCGAATATGTCGTCTGCTCGGTCTTGTTTTTTTTTCGCAAATATTTCAACGTTTATTTGAACATTTCATTCGTTGTTTTTTGCGTCTTTTGACATCAGTGACGATGGTTTTCTTTTGTGAGGCTGCACAGTGCTGGGCTCATGATTCCAAGCGTAAGAACCCTGAAAAATGGGGGTGGATGAAGGCCGTGACTTGGGATGGGACTCTATACCGGAAGTTGTAGTGACGACCCGAGAGAGTGAAAATTACCTCGTCTCGCGAATTTCGAGATTTTCGTACCTATTTAGGGTAGCGAGAATTGTGCATGTTTACCATGATGTGTACGTACGTACATGTACAGTGCAGCATAGAAGTTATCTAGTTAGTCTGATCTATGTACATAATGCATGCAGTACATACCTGCGAAGTTCGTTCGTGAGCTGAGCCTGGGCCTGCCTGTGATTTGAATTGGATTGGGTAAGTCGATTGTCAATTAAAGTCTCTTTTTCGTTAGGTATTATAACAAGAATTTCAATGTAGTGTTTATAGTATTAAGAATTGAGTTTGTTGGTGATCACCACGATGAGATTTAAGTCGGATAGAACTCGAGAATTTATGCTTAAACTCTTTCGCGAATCGCTATACTCATCAGACATTTTCGCGTTGTTAATTTCGCGCTTGCGAAGGCTTGTGAAATTAACAACACACGTATTGTTATTTTCGCGGTTCAAAGGCGACTCGCGAAATTCGCGAAAATAAAACCCTCGCGAAAATAACGGCTGATACAGTATGTGTTATCCCCCTCAAGGCCCGGCAGTCAATATTATATAAAGGTTTGTAGGTGCCTTATGCCTACCCCTCCAAGCATCTGTTATTTTGCTAAACATCTAAATTTTATTATTTCAGGTTGATGGTAACAAGCAGAAGATTGATGGTGACAAGGACAAGCCTCAGAGTCCATTCATTGCCATAATTGGTGAGTTTTTCATGTTTTTGGTTGTGCATGCAATCTGTATAGTACAGAGGTCTTCTTTTTGTTGAGTTCTTTCTCTGATAATAACCCTGTCCTAACAAATGCTGGACATAGGTTACACTACATTTCAGCATCCAGTGAGCTTTATTAAGGAAATTATAGGCAAAAATTATTGTATGCATAAATTTGCCTATTTAAAGTAATTACTATTTGTTTTTGAATTTGACTGTAAGAGGGTTATGAGCATGTCGGCTTTCGGTGTGATTCCACAACTAATGGCCAAGGTTTTAAAGGGAACTCCTATTACTGAATGATGGTAATGAAAGGACAGATTGTAACCCTCGAGATAGGGGGGGGGGGGCTGTGCCAAAAGGGCCCCCTTAAAGGTTTTGGCTGTTGAATGCACGATCGCAACAGCAATTGGCACACACCCTACCCAGAATGTAATCTTCAAAATTGTATAGTTTATTGTCAAAAGTTAATTACAATTTATTTTAATTTATACTAATTCATACATAATTTATTTTAAATGGCTGTAAATCTAAAATAAAGATCATGAACTATCTAACTTTTGCTACTGACCATCTTTTTAGGATTTCTCATCAAATGTACATTAAAACAATTCTGGTACTATATTTCATTTCTTATTTATTTTACTGTTTTTGTTGTTTTTTTTTTGTACTTATCTGTAAATTTAAATCATTGGCAACACTATTTCGATCATAAACAACATAAAATTAATTGATTTTAATTGATGGAAGTGAAAAGAATCGTATATTGTTTAATTGTACATTGCAAAATGTATGAAGTCACTGAAGCGAAACAAAAATCTTTACTGAGAAAAATGTGTTACTGAAAACTTCTAACAGCATAATTTATGTATCATTAGAATCAAATCGATTTACTTTTTATGACAAAGATGGGTTGAGTTTGTTACGTTTGTCTCTCTAGTTCAAGCTTAAAATAAATAATGACTACATAATCATAGTTTTGTTGGTTGTTTTTTTTTTTGGGGGGGGGGGGCAAAAGTGAAATTTTTTAAATTTCATATCAGGAAAATATTTAGTCTTGGCTTTAATATCATGCCAAATTTGTTTCATATCAATCTACCTTATTTTTTGGATCCTCCTGTCCACTTTTACGTGAACGTGTCCTTATCAGACTTCTCACCTTATATTTCAGGATCAAGGGAAGACATCTTCAAAGGGCGAAACATCTATTATCTTGTAATAGAAGGATCTGTCGTCAATGATGGAATAGCCACATTCCGGGAAGCAGTGATCACACTGTTCTGCTGTTTCTACGCTCTTTCCCTAGAGTACCCACCAGAGGGATCAGTCACTATGGAGTTCATCCAAAGGTGGGTATTTTAACTAACTTTTGTTGGGTTGCAACAACAAACAGAAAAATCATTAGTTTGAAAGGGCATGATGGCTGCAAGATGAATGGCAAGAACAGTGGTGTTGTCCTTAATCATAGAATCATTGCTGAACATTCCCCAGTTACCACTCGATGTTGCATTATTGTCTGTTACCATAGTGACAGCATGACATAATGACTTCAACCTAAAAGACCTGGAAGATGCAACCATTCTTGGCGTTTTGTGTGAAATATCTGCAACACAAGTCATTCCATGAGGGGTGGTGCCTGTACCTCTCTATGCAAGAGGAATTCATGCTCTCTCCTTCTCTCCTTGGTGGTGCATTATTCCATTGTCCTTGATGAGTTGGAAGAAAACCACCTACGGAATATTGACAATAACCTCCACCATGGTATCCTTGTGATATATTACCGTCCTTCATCTCTCCCTCTCTCTCTTTTCTCTTGTCTGTTCTCTTTCTATCTTTAATCTAAACTCCTCAAAAAAAGTCCTGCAGATCAATTTTGAGCCTTAATATCTTTTTTGCTCCTTTTCTATGATTATTGAATTTGATATCAATGGAAGGTTCATTTATTCCCCTTTACATTGATACCTCATTTGTAATGGTTATTTTATGCTTGAATGCACAGTACTACTGAATACAGATCAAAGTCAGAATTGAAAAGTTGCTAAATGAATGGCTATTGTTCACATCGAGTTCTTAACTGGTATGAAAAGCTTTTGTGATTTTTTTCTTGCTTGTTTGTTAGTTTGTTTGTTTACTTTGTTCATTATTCGTACATTTCAATGCTGTATATTCATGTTTGAAGGACAAAAAATGTTTCAATAAATTTCAGGTGGTATTTGTTTTTTTTGTTTTGGCAAGAAGAGGTGTTTTAATCACCAGCTTATGGTTAGAGCACTACTTGTGTTTTGATTTCATACAGATTATTGCAAGTTGCTAGCTTAGTATCAGTCCATAACGGAATTGGAAACAAAATCGCTCCTCACATCATTTCATTTTCAGCCATATCCAACCAATAAAACAAACATAAGCAGAAACAGACCCCCCCCCCCCCTGCAGGAATCCCGCAAGCAGCTTTTTATTGCCAATCCTCATATTTTATCATAGTCAAAACGATGGGGAATGTGGGAAAGCCACTATAAAAAGATGCATTTATAGCAGGATTCCTGCTATAAGACAAGGTACAGACTTTTGACAAGTTGTTTAAGTCATTATTTTCCAAGTCGACATATTTTCTTTCGTTTCAATATTCAAATTTCGAGAAGTTAAGCGTAGTTAGAAGTATGAAGATTAATTTGCAAGATAACATCTCTGTTTGTATGTATTTTCAGGGAACTCATTGGCATCAGTCCTGGGGGTCCAGTAAAGAGTGGAGGAAAGAAGAAGAAGAAATCGGCCGTGTCTCCAAAGATAATTGCCCTCCTTCGTGGAATCGTAGAGTTCGAATCTGACTGGAAAACAGAGTAGCAGACATCCAGCTCTCATTTTTTATGCTTCTGTCAATTTGTTTTGAGATGTGCTTTATTATGCACGATTTTTATTGTGACGAATACATGGATGAGACAATGTGATGTAAGAAACCTGTAAATTTCTATTATTTGTGCCTCATCTTGAAAGCCTTTTCTCAACATCCCCAACATAATGCAAATAAAATATATATAAGTATTAGTATAGTATAGGATGTATGCCTCCAGATTTTAAAGGTTTTCATTATTGGTTTGAGCCAAAATAATCTTTGTAAAGGAATGAAGAATGCAGGTGCCCTTTTCTTTAGGCATCTATACAGGGTGAGTCAGAAAAAAAAAGTCCACTTTCAAAAATCTATATAATCTCTAATGTATGTTATTCTTCAAAGACTGTGGTATGTCCTAAAAGAGTATCTTCCTCTTTTATTTGGTATAAATTTTATCAGGTTTATAGCATGAATGTCATGCTTGTCTATACAGGAGGCCCTTTTTTTTTTGAGAGAGAGAGGAAATAAAATTTCACCTGCGCCAGAAGTGGTGGCATGTCGATCATGAATTAGCAATAAATGATATACCTCGGTTAAACATGACTCTTTACGATTTCATATCATGGGGGGGGGGGGGGCACCCCGTAGGCTATATAGTTTTTTGTTACATTTTATATCTTTGTTACTCACTGAAGTTTGCTTTTATTGTTTTCTTGTTGATTAAGCTCCTTGCAGATCAGTATTTACATGTTTGTAATTGGTAATGATAAATGAACCCTTTTAAAACTACAAAATGTTGCAGTTGTTTGTTAGGCCATATAGTTTTTGTTACATTTGATATATTTGCTACTTACTGAAGTTTGCTTTTATTGTTTTACTGTTGATTAAGCTCCTTGCAGATCAGTATTTACATGTTTGTAATTGGTAATGATAAATAAACCCTTGAAAAACTACAAAATGTTGCAGTTGTTTGTTTGACTGACTTGTGTATCTGTAAAATTAAAGCAGGTGCCTGCAGCAGTCACAAGATTTATTTTTTTAGTGTGTGTTTTGATGGTAACTTGTACATAAACACTCTAGCATTAAGGTCTTACAGATTTTTCATGAACATGTTTGTAGGATTTCTATAGGATATAATTTAAATAATTTCATGAGAAATTTCATTTATTACACACAAATGTTATAAAACAGATTGGCTGTAAATTATGAATCATGCTATAAAATTACAGAATTTCTCGAGACTTCTGCAAGCACCCTGCCCTTTTTATTATTTTTTCATTCCGTTATAATTTTTCTATTTTTTATTTTTGTTTATTTTTTATTCATTTTTTTTTTACATGCCGATTTTCTGTTTCAAAACAGATGGACTGTAGATTTTGAAGAGAAATATGTAGTCAAATTAAAGCACTCCTGTAAACCTTGATTCAGGCACTCCTCTGTCTTTATTTTAAAGATAAATTTCATGTATCACAGATGGCTTGTTATTAAAAAGATGAGCTGTAAATTTTGATAGTAGATCTGCTGCAAAATTACAGGAGTTCCTTGTAGTTCGGCAAGTTATCTTTCTGTTTTTTTAAGAATAAATTTCATTTATCATATGCAGATTTGCGGCTAAAAAACAGATGAATTGTAAATTGTGAAAAGAAAAATGTGGCAAAGCTAAAGGATTCCTGTAAACCCTGAATCAGACACTTTTCTGTCTTTTTTTTTTTACAAAAATGAAATGTTATAATCACTTACAGATTGTATGTTATTAAACAGATCAGCTTTAAATTATGGTTACAAATATGGTGTAAAAAAAACTGGAGTTCTCTAGAGTTCTGGAAAAATATATATATAAAAAACAGAAAATTTGTATTTATCACCTCCATATTTGCTGTTAAAAAACTGATGACTTGTGAATTGTGATAACAAAGTTCTGTAAAATTACAGGAGTTCTCGAGACTCTGCTGCAGGCACTTTTCTGTATTTTTATGGAGAATTTTTTTAACAGTGTGGTTCGTGGGTATGGTGAGGTCAGTCACCACATCGACCACAGGCCTTTATGATACGCATTTTCCTCTTCGTACTAGGATGAGAATTATAGATCATTCGAGGAAATTTTTCCATCTTCATTCATGGCCAGTAAAGCATAAAAGTGAGCGTTTTTTTCCCTCTAATCCTGACGTCAAAGTTAATGATGAATGCCCGTCTGAATCATGCTGCCTCGTACCGTCATAACATCTACTGGCATTTTGCCCACCAGGGGCGGATCTAGGGGGGAGGGTCGGTGGTTTAACCCCCCCCCCCCTTGGGCGGCCAAGTGAGACAAAAAAGGGGGACAAAATGAAGAAAAAAAAAGAAAAGAAGAAGAGTAAAACAGTAAAACGGCGCGATTTTTGGAAAATCCTGGATCCGCAACTAGATCAACCCCCCCTCCCCCACCCTTGGCAAAAAGCTAGATCCGTTCCTGCCCACATCAATGATATGAAGGGTAAACCGTAAAAACGTGTCATTTAATTTCCTGTACTGCTTTAAAAATTGCATCATCCCCCTGACTGACAGAATCGTTTTATATTCAAATATACACTGTCATAAGGCCTACAAAAAATAAAAGATGATGTTTTGCCAGTTAGGTGCCAAAACATGAGTCGGTCGGTCGGAATTTTTTTTCTCCCTATTTGAGCTGATATTTTCCAGTTTGTAATGCTTTAATTCATATTTTTTTAAAGCATCGTACAAAATATGATACATTATTTGAACCAAATCTCAGAAGGATTATACAAATTGAGGTTTTAAGGACGTTATAAAAGGGTGTGAGAGAGGGCATAGGGGCAATAATCCCGGGAAGATATCTGAAAGTTAGTCATCCTAGAATCATTCCATCCTAGGTCTATATCAAGAATGGATTTCTGCACAATCAAGTATAGGTAAAAAGGTTGAACTTATTTCCCCCGCAAATGTGCACGTGTGGATATTTGGGTGTGTGGACGAGCATTGTCGAGCAGGGTATTCCCCTACTTCACTGGGTTGCGTGTGCGGGGCCGTGTGACGTCAACACAATTCGATTAGATAACGGTCAGAAGTATAATCACTATTATTTTTCTGACATAACTGCAGTGTAGAATAGAATTGGAGTCAAATTGAAGAAGGAAAGTGGGTTTCTAAAGGGGTTTTCAGGGAATATGACATGTTAGGTAAATAAATCGGTCGTTTGCCCACCCAAACGAAAGCATATATTTGAACTCTATATACATTGTGTTTTGATGTCGGTTCGAGTTAAGAACAATACAAGGATTATGATATATACACATTCAAAGATATGCAAGTAATAAATTAATGTGTTCACATTCAAATAAACATGGTCAGTTTTTCTTTTCATTATTTATTGATGATAGTGGTAACAAAAGTTTACACGCTGTCAATTTGAGATGAATAGAGTAAGCAAACAAAAGCGTTTGAGCCTTTATCAAAATACATTACAAAAAGAGAGAGAAAATTACATATTATCTTCGATATTAAACTGCATACAAATTTGACCCAATATTGAACTCTTCGATCATTTTTTTAGCAGATTTAATCATTCTAAATATAAAAATAATAGAAAATTATTAGAATTAGGATAACTTACAGTTTACCATTCGTGAAATTGTTTAGAGAGAGAGAGAGATAGAGAGGGGATAGGACGGGACTCTTAAACAGACTTAATAACTCGTTCAATATTATGCCATTATCCTAATTCTATATTATTTGGATCCAGAATATGTCATAAGACATAATTCGGAAAGGAAAACGGAAAAGATTGAATGAAATGAACTGTAAGTAATAAATGAATGAATTTGTTTATAAATTGATTGAAAGGTCAGTTATCAATTCTTTTCTAAAGTTTGTAAAAAACAGTGAGTATATATTTCTTTGTAGATTTAGAGGGAGGAAATATCCTACTCCCCTTTTTGTACTTCCGATACGATATGACACTGAACCGATTATCATTATCAGTATTCATAAACGATTGCTCCTCTCTTGCAAACACAAACAGATTGCTGAAAGGTAAAAATGTGCAAAGGTCCTACATGTATATATAAATATATATAATGTGCTGCGATAAGGATATTTCCATGGTGATATCTGACGTTGTATTATTAGCTCGTAACCAAAACAAGACTTGTCTGTACATATCGATTAGATAGCAGAGGTATTGATTTGGATGGACAAATAGACCTATATAGAGATAAAGAAGAAGGAACTAGGCCTGGGTTGATGGCCCAGTGCGAAATAAAAGGAGATCATCTCTCTCTCTCTCTCTCTCACTCTTTCTCCTTCTCTCTCTCTCTCTCTCTCTCTCCCTCTTTCTCCCTCACTCTCTCTCTCTCTCTCCCCTCTCTTTCTCTCTCTCTCCCTCTCTCTTCTACTTTTTTTCGTAGTTTTTTTTCGTTCTTTGTCTTTCTGTTTTTCCTTGTGTATCTTTCTTTTCAACTCCTTTTTTTTCTCACTGTACGTACGTCTTTTTTGTCTATTTGTCTGTCTGTCTCTCCCTGTCTATCTGTCTCTCTCTTATTTTTCTCTGCTTCCCCCTCTCCCTTCATCTCCACTCTCTCTCTCTCTCTCTCTCTCTCTCTCCCTCTCTCTTTCTCTTTTTCTCTCTATTATTGTTATTGTTGTGGTTATTCTTGTAGTAGTAGTAGTAGTAGTAGAAGTTGTCGTAAAATTGTTTAATATTTACCTGGTGGATAATCCTGCTTAATTTCGTCATACTTGGACTACCCCCTGCCCCTATGAACATGCTGGACGGAGTAGGGAATTCGGTCATTCCCCCATGCCAGCGTATGAAAGTAGGAACCTTTGTGCAAGATTTGAAATAAGATAATTTATGTTTGTACCGTCTGGTAATTCAAACAGAATGTCAATACACATGATAAGGAGGTATGTAAATGGTTATAACAAATACAATTACAAATCTTATGGGTGGCTTTAAATCTTAATTAAAGATTACCACTATCATAAGTTTACACTGCGGTTATCAATAGTATGCAGGAAATTATTTTATCAATCCATGTGTGGTATAATGTATGGTTTGTTTATTTTCGTCTACGTCTGTTGATCATTCAGTATTTGATATTAACGCCGATATAATAGTTTGCGTTACCTGCCGACCAACTGTTTGGCTCAAATGCATGACTTGTATAAATATATATTCAAGAGTTCAGTTTTAAGACTGATGTTGACTACAAGGGTTCTATCGATTCATTTACATTCTTCAATAATAACTACTGAAATTCTCGTGAGAGGTTTAAAGGTCCCCCTTATTCTCATACAGTATCTCAACATGGCTCAGCATTGCCAAGTTTACAAACAGCTACAGGCAGAGTTCTCATCCGGGTGAATAGTTTCTCTATTCTCACGATTTTATTTGTTTCTAGTTCATATTCGAAGCTGTCTTTTGTAGGTCTGGATGTTGACTATAAACCTGTCAAAAACCAAAGAAAGACTACTATCAAATTCACACAAAATCCTTAAAAAGTACTATAGTTCACTAATTGCATATGAAATGTGAAAGGGTCACAGAGTTTTAGTGTGATTGATGATAAGCAAACAAAAATGAAAAGCCCTTTATAAAACGGCAACCCATTGTTAGGTTATATTGACATAATATCAATATACACACTAGCTACCCACTCATATTATCTGAAGCTAACTTGTTTACCAAAACAATTTGCTCAAGTTTGACTAACTGTTTTGCGGTCACAGGGGAAAAAAAAAAAAGGTCATGTGTATAAAGGGGATTTCCCAGTCAGGTGATGCAATCTCGGACAAACTTTCTCGATTGATCCCTAAAGTGTAAGAGTAGGCCTATAGGTTCACAGAAAAGTCGCTCGTGATCGGTGCATTGAGATCGAATCATTTCAAAGTTCATTCAACGAAAAAGGTCGATACTGCAGGCTCTTTGGTTACACTACTTGACCGACT
This sequence comes from Strongylocentrotus droebachiensis, assembly GCA_035222895.1. NCBI lineage: Eukaryota > Metazoa > Echinodermata > Echinoidea > Camarodonta > Strongylocentrotidae > Strongylocentrotus > Strongylocentrotus droebachiensis. The sequence goes on along the minus strand of JAVYIG010002983.1, from coordinate 111,389 downwards.
AAAGACCGACTCCGAACCCACCAACTGTTTTCTTTCAATTGGCGGTAATGTAATGTTTTGTGCGGTCGTGTCGGTCAGGTGTCGGTCAGGTGTCGGTCTGATGTCGGTCTGGTGTCGGTCTGGTGTCAGTCTGATGTCGATCTGGTGTCGGTCAGGTGTCGGTCTGGTGTCGGTCTGGTGTCGGTCTGGTGTCGGTCTGGCTTCGGTCTGGTGTCGGTCTGGTGTCGGTCAGGTGTCGGTCTGGTGTCGGTCTGACCGGAAAAAGAGATCATGACTGCTTCCCATGCACTCCCAAATCACACCGACCAGATAGACAACAGTTCACCGTTGCACGAAATCGTCACAAATTCAAGTTCGCCGACATTCTACTGAATTTAATATATTTCAATGGGATTTCGACGAACTTGACTTAAGACGGTTCCTAGATGTAATTCTTTGCACCAGAGAACGTCACCAGACCAAACAAATATTTACATTAATTGTTCTGAATAGCCAAGAATTGGCCGGTTTGAAGTAGGCCTAGGTATATATGGCGAAGGTTTGTCGAAGTGTCTGAGGTACTGCACTGTCATCTTCTCAAATATGCATTAGACATTCTTCTTCCTCTCTCTCTCTCCCTCTCTCTCTGCTCCCTCCCTTCTCTCTCTCTCTCTCTCTCTCTCTCTCTCTCTCTCTTCCTTTCTCTTTGACTCTAATTCTGTTCGCTTTTAAATGTCCTGTCTATCTAAATATTTTTAGCTCCCGTTTATTACTAAATCCATCTTTAAATTTTAGTTTCAATTTCCTAATTAATTAAGGCATATTTGTATTTATCTTAGGCTTAATAAAATATGTGAAATTCTGTTTTATATGGTGTTCTCGTCCCGTTTTCTCTGGTGTTGTGCATCACTAGTAGTATACATGGAGTCAGTTTAATTAAATGGCAGAATAGGAGAAAGGAGTGAAAGAACGTAAAGAGAAAGAACGGTATAGAGAAAGAAATTGAGAGGCGAAAAAGGAATAGAGGAGATCAAAAAACTCCACGGGCTCCCAAATATATCCTTCAATAATTATTGCGGTACTACCAGTACCAGTTAATTTGCCCTTTCGACCACCTCCGGTGTTCCCACATCCCCATACCGGTGTCCCTAAATGGTCTATGGAATATCACACATCTGTGAATGAACACATGACGTCACTACTATTCAAATAACGAATCGACAGTCAAGGACTAATAACATCCTTATTACAAAATGAGTAAAAACAAAAAGAGTAGGCCCAAACGCTTGAATTTTGACATAAATCATCGTAACTTAATTTAGTAGCTACATAGTTTGAGTTAAACGCATTTTGTAACCGCAACAAAAAATAGAGTTCACGCAACAAAAATAGATTTCACGGTAGGCTGATCCTACACACTAGGAACCTTTTTTTTGTTATTTTGGGTGAACCTCGAGGTTCCGGGCTTTGTGGTCATTCTTCCGCTTCCGAGTAGCAGGCCGAAATTACTGCGTGCATTGCCACAAGTCACGCTAGGAAATTTGTGCCTAGTATTCCTTTAGACCTCTTTCCCCCCTCTTACCAATATTTTTTCCTCCATATTTGTATTATTAAGTATCCATGGAGGGTAGTCATGCCTACAAGCTTTGCTTACTTTGTCAACCCTTCTGTTTGATTTTTTCAATTAGTGACAGCATGGAGATACTCTCTTATATCTCCATGGTTACAGCCAACCTGAACTTTAAAGGTAGTAATAATAATAATAATCCGTTTTCTTATATAGCGCTCAATACACCGATCCAACGATGTGCCTAAGCGCTTTACAGATATATTATTACCCCGGTCCTCTGGACGGCCATGCATTATGGCTCAAGGCATGGGCACACAGAGGATTCTTTTATGTTGGGAACCGGGGTAAAATTAGCCTATAATCTAGGCGGAGTGCCGAGATTTTTTCTTTGCTGCTAGACTAACCTTAAGAAGAACGTCTGATACGGCGAGACTCGCCGCTTCGCGACTCACGGTTCGTAGTCTCGCCGTATCAGACGTTCTGCTTAGGGTTAGTCTAGCAGCAAAGAAAAAAGCTCGGCACTCCGCCTAGATTATAGGCTAGGGTAAAATGCAATAAATTATTGAAAATTTATTGCATTTTCTGTGTTCTTTTTATTTATGGAAACTGCCCCCTACCCTAGCCCCCGCTGCGCACAGTCATGGTTCAGTGACAAAGCAATGGCCTCGTAACTGTGAGGCCCCAGGATCAAAACCGTGTCGATGTGCTATATTAATGCCCTTTTGTGGGGGCATTAATCCTTATTACTGTCATTTATGACTTAAGGGCGTAGGTCCCCTAGTTGATAAGCATAGTAGCATACACATGCTTTAGCAGTCACGCAAAACACACATTGTCAAATTATTATTCAATAAAATCTGAGAATGTATACTATTATCTAGATCTATTACGAATAAATCATTGTCGAAATAATTCCATAAATTGGGGTAAAAAAAAAATATTCCACCTTTATGAGCGACAGTGTACTATACAACTAGAGACATGACAGGGTCTGATAATATCAAGACTAAATCTTGTCGACATGCTGTCCGTTCCATCTCATTCATCGAATTTTCACTGTTATTTCAATTGTGTAAATAATAGCAATGTTCAGACGGGGTTTTCCTAGTCGGCGTAAGTTTTGCCCTGCTGCAATAGATATTCGATAAATATTTGACTTCCACCATTACTTTGTCCATACGTCCTTTATTCTCGGACCAACTTGCCAGTGACTTGCCACGATTGACCTTCCACCGACCCAGTCTTAGTAAATCAAAATAAATCACAATATTTACAAATAATTTACATAATTAGAAAAAAATTCACTAAACAGAATTTTCATTTTCGATTGTAAAGAAACAACCCTTGCGAGAGGCACAGATACTCAACGTGCCAAGTGAGAGCATCCACACGATCAACTTACGCTACCCTCTAGTCGTGTTAGCGCGTTACTCCTTTAAATTAGTCGGAGTAAAGTCGGCGTTTGGACGATTGTTCAGACGGTCACTACGCCGACCTTTACGCCGACAAAAATTGCCATCGTGTGAAAACGGCTAATGCAAGTGGCCCAAATTCCGATGCATATAATTGCCAATTCGCTAGTAGTCAAGGTTGCTGGTTCCAAACAACAGAGCACGTTCACCGCGAAACCAATTTTTGTCGGCGTAAAGGTCTTCTTTAGAACATGTTTAATATGGCTATTGGCTTGGTTTATTCAGGGAGGTGAAAGAACAGGAGGCGAAACTCTTGTAATTTATTCAAACGCATTCTTGAGTTCTAAAGCGTAACAATGGGATGTGTAACATTCCACTTGGCTTTGAAGTTCCATGCTCCGAACCGCGCTTCCACTGCGGGGAATTTCGGAAGCCAGGCACCAGTTTTACATTTATTACAAAATATTAAATTACCGGCAAAATTACAGTGTAAATTAAAAACTTTATATGGGAATTTTATTGGGAATAGTGCATCAAACAAATTTTCAAATTTAGAACTCCGTCCTGCCTTTAAATTGTGTGCCAGAGTTGGTAAAAGAAAAATTACATCCTGTCAAAAACTCAATATTTTAGGATGATGCGCTAATTTGTGCATGCTTTAATGTCCCGTTATTTGATCCATGATTTACAATCTTCAATAACATTAAGTTTGCTAATGCGTGTTTTCGCGTGTTTTTTGTATTTTTCAAGTTAAAAAAAGAATGAAATTACACAAGTTTGTGTTCGCTTGTTCTACTCTTTACACATTCAACAATGGATGAGAAATCATTGGAAGGGACAGCGAACAGTTGCTGTGATACCATTTTCTGATGTAGGAATTCTAAATCCTAAAATTCCATGCGCTCTTTTATCTCACCACCTGGTCAACAGCTGCAGATTAGCGCATAACTTTCCGGCGGCTTGGAGCATGGGGTCAAAGGAGAACGGCTTGATTCAAGTCCTTCTCTATCACGTCCCTGGTTTATTCAACCAATATTACACAAGTCCAATATGCACATTCCCTTTCTGTGACCACCCCACCCCCCTCTCTCTCTCTCTCTCTCTCTCTCGTTTTTTTCTCTCCTCTTCTCTTTTTTCTCTTTCTTTCTTACCCATTCCCTCTCTCTTTCTTTCTCTCTCTCTCCCCCTCTCTATCCGTTTTCTGTCTTTCTTTGTCTCTTTCTCTCTCTCTCTCTCTCCTGGCCTCCCTCACCTTTACCCCCATCTCATCATCTTATCTCATTTAATTTTTGTCGTCAGCTCTCATTATTTTGCAAACATTGGAATCTCAATCACAATCATCGATCACAATATCTTTCTTTATTTTACATCCGTTCGTTTTAGAGCACTTACAAAATAGCATACGATTACCAGAAACACATTATATTCACGTGGAAATACTTCTTTAATTTGTTAATAAAATATTATTCAAATTCTTGCATAATTATTACAAGCTCAAATCATAATGACGTCATATTTCATAAAAGTTGTTCATTTACAAGTTACAATAATTGATATCCTGAAATCAGTACATTTGATTTGGCTGTCGATACAATTACGACATCTGTTTTTGTTTTACTATCAAGGTTGACTGAATAGAGAGAGAGACCTTTTTCATGAGAACTACCAATTACACAAAACACAAAACCTATATATATTATTTACACAAAAGATCAAATAGGATATATTTTCTCTCTTTGTTTCGTTAATCAGTCCTTCCAACAGTGCATATATTTGCCTATTACGGATAATGATGGCAATGTAAACAACAAAAAGTAAGCAAAGTTTCTTAGAAACTACAGCGAGTGCAACTTTCTCATACAGAGAATGGTTTAAGAGGACATATATGCCCGTGAAAATAATATGAATATCATACAATAAATATTTACAAATGCTATTTACAAGTGGAACCTATGTGCAAGAAGCGTGCATTTGTTAATGAAATTATTAGTACTCTTGTCATTGTGATTAACATGTATATATATTTCTTAAAATCATTTCTTAAAAATGATAAGAGGCAATCTTTCTGTATGTAATCTCAAGAATCGTGACCAGAAAAACGTCTTATTTACTTGATATTATAATAAAACATATTGCAGTAAGAATATGAGAACACTCTTATCATTAAAGAAAAGGTTGAGTTCTGGGAAGAAGTGAAAAATAATTTGTGAGCGTTATCATTGATATTATGCAAGTCTGGAAGAACATCAGATAAAAAATGTATCCTGAAAAGCATGGCTCTTCAAATGCTTTCATATTCTAAATATGGCATCAAACAACATAAAAATCAGGACGGATTTTTATGTCACATGTTCGTGTAGCCCCATATACGGTACATCTTTCTGTCTACAGTGCTTATAACTTTACCAAGACTGGGCCAAATTCCTTATCATTTTGATGATTCCAGAACCTTGCAGTACGCACCAATACTTATATTTGGCAAGGGGGCATGACCCCAAATTTGTGCGAACATATTTTGTGTACCTACGCTATGTCAGACTTGGATTTGCAACCCTTCAACAGATCACATTCTTTACAAGAACCTAAAACAATTCGTATTACTCCCGACAACGCTCATGAAATATAATGTTACAATGACCTTGACAATGACTTTGATGATGACCTTGATGATGACCTTGATGATAACCTTGTAGATGATCACACCCTTGAGGGTTTGACAACAGTGACATCGAAAGAGCCCGTAGAAGGGACCGAATTTGGACTCACACATTGAGACAACTTAAGTGTTCCTGTAGCCCTTTCATAGACTAGGTATTGACCTAAAGAGAGAGAGAGAGAGAGAGAGAGAGATTGGAAAAAATTGTTGAATTCGAGGCAAATCTTAATTATTAATCCCTATTCTCTGCTTGAAAAACAGAATCCGAAAATAATTGGCTAATCCCCCCCCCCCCCAAGCCCCCGTTGTGGAGCGTGTGTACAGCGCTTTGTAAGGCGCTATATCAAACATCTTTTGGATTGGATTGGATTATCAAGATAATATCCCAATCACTTTTCACAGTTGTACTTTGTTCTACTTATAAAATAATTGCTATAACGCCCTCTTTCGCTAGAAGACAAGAAAATAAGGTACGCTAAAAATTATTACAGCTTATTGTGAGGAGAGAATTTGACAAAAACTTTCTAATATTTGAAGCTTTCTCCCTAGTAAGACTTATATTATGTGAATATCTTATTAAGAAATTCAGACGATACTATTTCATTTTTTGGTCAATGGACAAAGTATAAGTCAAAGACATACATGTATAACAAGCAGTTGGTAAAAACATTAGCAATATCAGAAGCAAAAGTGGTTGTCAAGTGACCTTTTTTCCTTTTTTAATTAGTGTATTAATATATTCTCATTCAGTGGCAAAAGCAGAAATAATTGATACAAATGGGTGCGGCAGTATTCACTTAGCCTCCAAATTTTTGTTGTTGACTTTATTTTAAGCCATTTTCATCGTCTGCCTCATCCACTATACGGATAAAGACATTTGTTTTCCCCCTTTCTTTTCCTTCATTATTATTATCATAATTTTTAGGGGAAGGGGGGTATAGGAGAAGGTCTTGATTTGAGACACCCTAATATATAGTTACCTCGACGCTCCACTGACTCGAACACGAAAGTGCCATCACTTCTTGATATCTTGTCAAGCATGCATGCCTGATCGGGATTATAAGGATCCTTCAGCGGCTGAAAATAAACAATAAATGCAGAACATCATTAGTTCAACTACAAAACAATGTAAATTGAATTATATATTGTCAAACTAATAATTTTATCTACATGACTTGCAGTTTCAATTAATAAAAATGGCAAATATTTAGGCAGTTTTTTCAGTGACATGTGCTGTGTAGTATTGATGGTAAACTAACTCTCTTCCCTTGATTTGAATCCAATGACCGGGGAAATATTATATCATTATCTGTAAAGCGCTTAGAGAAATTTGTATTCAACACTATATAAAAGCGGATTTTTATTATCATTCTTATTATTCCCTTCCTTGGATTACGATTGATCTAAACTTTGTGAGAATGCACCTCACAAACACGATTCAAAATTTCACTTGAGTTTCTTTAGGGGGATTTTAGCATGGATACAGAATCTCTGGAGGTTGAAAGATTATCTTCAACTATTAATTTCAAATCACGGGGATCAAGAGAGACAAAACCTTTTAATAATTTCGAAGATATAGACCGGTAGTGGTAAAATTCCAATTCGAGGGTTTTGGGTGCAAAATATCCATTCAATATTGTTCAAAATTCAGAGATTTAGATGGCAAAACTTCAACCTAAATTCGCAAAAAAGCAGAAATATATGCCCAAATGTTCAATGTTGAAGTGCATTTGCGAAATCTATCCAGGCCGGCTCGATATGATAATTTACCAAATATATCAATTAGTGGGTGGTTTCCCGGCAAAATTTGTATCATCACGTATTAGTCAAAACATATTCTTTCTTTCATATGATTGGTAATAGGAGCTTCCATTTCATTTCTTGAGAGGGGGGGGGGGGGGGGGGCGTTTCTGGTCTATATAAAACTGTTCAGTTGTGTACCTTCATGTTGTTCTGTACTGCGTCGTATAGTGTACTGGTGTTAGCATGACGAATTGCACAGAGTTGGCCTTGCGATTGATGGCCTATGACTACATAGAAGTCCAAGTAGAATTGAGCTGAAGAAGAGAAGCAAATATAATCTGTTTAAATTTCATGTAAATATAATCTTTCTTGATATGCAGCTGAACTTGATGAATATATAGGCCAACAACTGAACATGTATAATTGAGCCAACAAAATAATCATCATCTTTAACACTGTAATCCTCAATATATTCATCATCATCGTCATCATCATAAACATCCCCATAAAAATCACCTTCATCATTATTACCATAAACATCACCTTCATCATTATTACCATAAACATCACCATCATCATCGTCATCATCATTATCATCATCATCATCATTTAATAATATACCATACATATCACCATCATCATCGTCATCATCATCATCACCATCATCATCACCATCATCATCATCATCGTCATTATCATCAACATCATCATTGTCATCATCATAACTACTATCAGCAGTTCTTCAGCACCATCATCATAAGCAGCACTCTCATCTCAATCATTTTGATTTCCTATGGTTACTGACCTCTTTGATCGATGTATTTTCCCATCGTCACTCTTTCTCCTGAAGTATTGAGATAGATCTGTGGAACATCATCTTCATCTTGGCTGACGAAAGACAGTGCTGATGTGCTAACTTTGAAGGGCCTTCGACTGCAAACGATCTCCGTATGCACTATTTCCACTAGAACTATAATATAAATTAAAAAAAAAAAAAAAATGAAAGCAAATACCAAAATCGTAGCTTAAAAAAGTAGATTTAAATTTATTTATTTGTTTATTTGATTATTCATTTATGTATTCATTTATTTGTTTAATCGTTGATTCATTCATTTGTTAAGTTTCAGTCACTAAATTTCAATTATTCCAATGTTGTTTATTTTGTGTAATATCCCGCTCAATACAAGTCTTGGTCGTATTCTTTCGCTGTTGCTGTAGTTTGCTGCTGTTTTTAGTGAGGTTTATTATTATCTTCTTATTTATTTATTTATTTATTTATTTTTGTCCTACTTACCTTCATCATCTATGGTGACCCGTATCGTTGTCCTCTCGAGATGAACCTTATCACCTTCTCCACATTTTCTCAGGATTGTCTGGTCAAGGAAAGAGAGTGGAAGCAAAAAGTGAGTTAAATTCCTACCCTTATACAAGCATCAAACACGATCGCAAAGTCTTTCAAGAAATCCACTGAGATCAGTTCAAAAACCCTACTGACTTGCCTAGAGAAATATTGTTAAGATTGTGTAATACGTCATTGTAATACCCGCACATTTTAAAAGGCGATAAACAAGTCTATTGACATTGCGTTAGGTCGATTTTTTGAAAGTATTTGCGATCCTGTTCTTAATATTAGAGATCGTATTAATCATGGTATTTTTATGACTGTTGGAAAATAGCACTGTTATTATTGTGTGTGAAAGAAAGGAACATTTTAAATGGTGAAACATGTACTTGGAAAATAACGTATGTCATCCAAAGTACATTACACACGATTGCAACTTTTTTTCAAAAATAAACTCGAGGGCAATTCAATACCGATTTGTATATCCCATAAAAACCATGAACAGATTAATAAATATGTCATTTTCATGTTTGCACATTTCCATAGGTGACGCACACGGCTTTTGAAATTCCTGAGGTTGATTTTTTATAAAGTTGTTGCTATCTTGGAATGGATTATAATGTTATGTCAAAACGTGAGCAAGATATTATAACAGTCATAAATGAGAGCGACAAATTTCAGACGTAAACGCAGTCCATGAAATCAGACAGCAATTTTTTTGGTCATTTTGTGCACTATCACAGCTACTTGCTTCTCACCCAACAATGCATCCTATTTCATTATTCGTTTCATTTTCTAAGCACATAACGACAAATATCGAATATGGGATAGATATAGATATGATTAAGGTAACTTACCAATGTGAACGTTATCTCAATATCCATGAAGAGCTCCAGAATCTCACTGATGTCTAATGTGAGTAATTCTCTGTCATTGAGATGGGTTAGTGTATCAGACTCTCTGCTCAAAATGAAGACAATGGGGAGAAAGAGAGAGAGAGAGAGATAGAGAGAGAGAATGGAGAGAAAAAAAAGATAAAGAGAGAAAGAGATAGAGAGAGAAAGAGAGAGAAAGAGAGAAAGAGAGAGAGAGAGAGAGAGAGAGAGAGATAGAGAGAGAGAATGGAGAGAAAATGGAGAGAGAGAGAGAGAGTGAGTAAGATAGAGATAGAGTGAAAGAAGAAGAAGAACAAAGAGAGAAGAGACAGAATTAGAGAGGGGAGGCAAATAAGAACAAAGAGGGAAGAGGTTAATAAATATGATAAATTTGACAAGTTAAGTGTCATGTTTATACACTACCCGTATTTTAGTATCCTCAGTCTATGGTTTTATACAGTACGTAGTACCGAAGTATGACTACTAACTGTTAATAAACTCAAATAAAGTTTCAAATGGGAAACACAGGTTCATTTCATTCAATTTATGAAAATCGACACTATAAAACAAGTAATGCATTATAATTTTAATATGTGGTTTTCTTCATTTCTGCAAATTTCATAATGAATTGATATGAGGGGCTATAGTTGCCTGCGTGTAATATATCAATGTAAATTGAAAGCATTTTAATTAGCACACCCACACAACATACAAAGAAACAAAAACATGAACAAACAGATAAACATCGTATGTGAACAGACGTACCTTAGACCAGCCTTTTCAGCTGCTGTATCGATGAGTACCTTGACAAGCTTATAGCCTTCCTCCGATTTATTGAGACGAGCACCGAACGGGCAAGGGGTGTCAAATTGATGGAAACGAGCTGGTAGATGAACATTGAACCCTTCCAGTTCATAGTACTTTTCATCATGATGATGGTGCTGGAAAGCAGCAAAGAAAGAATAGATGGTCGATAGAGAGTTTCTCATGGGAAGATTTTGATAAGATGATCAATACAATAAAACTGGTATATAACGACCACTCAAGGGAGAATTGAAGAGGGGTCTTTCTGTTGGCAGGTGGTCTTTACATAAATGGTCCTCTCAACGACAAGTTCAAATTCAACGACAATAGGGACTTTTAGATTTGCACAACGACAACGTGAATTGCTACGATCGACGTCCTTTTAATGCACTGCCTTGAATGCACGTCACACGTATCAGTCCACGCAAATCTAAAAGTCCCTAAAGACCATTCAAGGGAAGCAGAAAATGTGGTCTTTATAGACAGGTGGTCTATCTGTACAGGTGGTCGCCGAGACGGATTACACTGCAGTTGATAAGCATTATTTAGATGTAGAATATACTATCTCTCCTTTTTTTCATCATTTGTCGGTATCATATAACTCAAAGCTCAATGAAATGACATTCTTATTGTACGAGGTGATAACTCATTCTATTCTAGTTTGAAATGATAGATAGGTGAGATTCGAGAGTGTGGATCTATCATACAAACTATTTTCCGACTTAAAAAGTTGAATGATTGAAATATCTTATAAAGCAAGAACTCATAGGGAAGATGTTAGATGATTTCATCAGTTGGCCGGCACATGTCATAATACTATATTATTACTATAAAAACAAAACAAAGTTTATACACTTACCTGATGTGGCCTCACACGGTCAACTACGTCTTGTATTTTATGGCCTATTTTACCAAAGAATTTCCCCAGTCCATCGGCTTCGTCACACCCCTCTTCCTCGACGCCCTCATTGGCTTCCGTCGTCTGATCAGTGTTGACAGGAATGATCGGGACATCGACCACCTGTACCTGGTTGAATGACACGTCAGTATACTCCAAGTCTTCGCTCAGACAATGGTTTTCTTGCTCTAGTTCGGAGGAACGTTCGCGTTCGATATCGGGCTTGGATTCCTTGGTCGGGGAGTTCTTCTCGAAAACGCTATTATCAAGAAAGAAGGAATTGTCCGAGTCTATGGATTGTGCCCGCTCGAATTGTGGGGAGGGCACTTGATGTGCCGTAACTCTAGGGGATGCATTTCCCAGTTGCAGACAGCTTTCCAGCTGCTTTGCCACCAGTGTTCTCTCTGAAAACTGCCGCTTGATCACAGCCTTCTCCTCGAAATTCACAGAAGAACGTTTTCTCTGCTTGTTTGGTACAGCCATCTTGAAACTGCTGTTTAATTCTCTTAAATCGAAATAAAAACTTGTTATAGTCGTAGATTGATACTAAAAAGTTCTTCTGTTCTGTAGTTGATCGGTATCTTTGGAGCTAATGAGTATTCACTATTCGAGTACTGCAGTATTTATCCTTTTCACCCGTCACACATATCAATGCGCATTGCACTCAATAGTATGTAATTCCCAGAAGGGAAATCCCGGAAAAATACAAAGGAGCGGAAGCGAAAGAAGGCGTGGAAAAAATGACGTAGGCACAAACGGTGACTGGCCTGGAGTGACGTGTGCAAAAAAAATCAACGTGAGGCAAATCGGTGTATTTTGTTAAAGGTAAAGACCAGTATTGGCAATGCCCCAATTTCAAAAAATGAAATGGAAGCTCTCATTACCAATCATGTGAAAGAATATGTTTTGACTAATACATGATGATAAAAAATTTGCCGGGAAACCGCCTACTAATTCATATATTTGGTAAATTTATTTCTCTCATGGTCTGGTGAGAGAGATAGGGTAGTCCCATATACATCTTTCTGTGTATAGTGCTTGTAACTTTACGAAGAATGGGCCAAATTTCTTATCATTTTGATGATTCCAGAACCTTGCAGATGCTAGATGCTAGATGATCGACCTTTTCTGATCGATTCCACAACGTTTCTTTCACAATGCAATCGCATGACCATTACTGGTCTTTACCTTTAAGCTCAATACTAGTTATATCTTGTGACCTGTACTTCAACGCGTTCAGTCAGCTTGGGTGTGAAGGCAGTCAGGAAGAACCACGTGATTAGGTATGAAGTGTCCTATCACGTGTCATAACACAGCCTGATCCCATTTAGGGGGGGGGGGGGGGTCGGTTGACTCTGATCTCGACCACTACTTTGCATGTATCATGTATGATGCCACTTGTTTTTGTTTTTTCCTGTAATACTTTTCTTATTCTTCCCATCAACAATAATTTGCATACTTGATGCTACTACTACTACTACTAGTAATAGTACCGGGGCGTTGTGGCGTGTGTCTGTAACCCAGCTAACAGTGGAAGTTACAAACTGATTTATCCGAGGACGCGGGTCCGAATCTGAGTCGCGTCTTTCGGATAGTGACGTTAAAGGTCGGTCCCCAGTCTTAAATAATCATAACTGATTGATACACATCGGTAAAAAAAAAATTAAAAAAAATACACATACACATACACACACACACACACACCACTACTACTATTACTACTTCTAGTCGTAATTGTGAAGACAAACATATCAATTCCATGTATAGGCCTTATTATCCTATAATGGTATGTTACTCGCTTAATTCATTACATGAGCTCATTAAAAAAATGTTAGTTGATTATATTTATGACACCAATTAGATCGTTGTATACGCATAAGAGTAAAACTCACTCTAAAAATTGAAGATAAATCTTACATTAGAAGTGGATAGCGAACCAAACAAGTTTTAACAACGTACACATTGACTGGTTCGTGGGTATGGTGAGGTCCGTCACCACATCGACCACAGGCCTTTATGATACGCATTTTCCTCTTCGAACTAGGATGAGAATAGATCATTCGAGGAAATATTCCATCTTCATTCATGGCCAGTAAAGCATAAAAGTGAGCGTTTTGTTTCTCTATCATCCTGACGTCAAAGTTAATGATGAATGCCCGTCTGAATCATGCTGCCTCGTACCGTCATAACATCTACTGGCATTTTGCCCACTAGGGGCGGATCTAGGGGGGAGGGTCGGTGGTTTAACCCTCCCCCCCCCTTGGGCGGCCAAGTGAGACAAAAAAGGGGGAAAAAATGAGAAAAGAAAAAGAAAAGAAGAAGAGTAAAACAGTAAAACGGCGCGATTTTTGGAAAATCCTGGATCCGCAACTAGATCAACCCCCCCCCCCCCCACCCTTGGCAAAAAGCTAGATCCGCCCCTGCCCACATCAATGATATGAAGGGTAAACCGTAAAAACATGTCATTTAATTTCCTGTGCTGCTCTAAAAATTGCATCATCCCCCTGACTGACAGAATTTTGTTATATTCAAATAAACACTGTCATAAGGCCTACAAAAAATAAAAGATGATGCTTTGCTATTTAGGTGCCAATACATGAGTCGGTCGGTCGGAATTTTTTCTCCATATTTGAGCTGATATTTTCCAGTTTTGAATGCTTTAATTCATATTTTTTTTAATGCATCGTACAAAATATGTTACATGTTCATTATTTGAACCAAATCTCAGAAGGATTATACAAATTGAGGTTTTAAGGACGTTATAAAAACCAAGGGTGTCAGAGAGGGCATAGGGGCAATAATCCCGGGAAGATATCTGAAAGTTAGTCATCCTAGAATCATTCCATCCTAGGTCTATATCAAGAATGGAATTCTGCACAAGCAGGTATAGGTAAAAAGGTTGAACTTATTTCCCCCGAAAATGTGCACGTGTAGATATTTGGGTGTGTGGACGAGCACTGTCGAGCAGGGTATTGCGTCGGCGGGGCCGTGTGACGTCAACAAAATTCGATTAGATAACGGTCAGAAGTATAATCACTATTATTTTTCTGACATAACTTTAGTGTAGAATAGAATTGGAGTCAAATTGAAGAAGGACAGTGGGTTTCTAAAGAGGTTTTCAGGGAATATGACATGTATTGTTAGGTAAATGAATCGGTCGTTTGCCCACCCAAACGAAAGCATAGTTTTGAACTCTACATTGTGTTTTGATATCGGTTCGAGTTAAAAACAATAAAAGGATTATGATATATCATACAGATTCGAAAAACATGCAAGTAATAAAATTAATGTCTTCACATTGAAATGAACATGGTCGGTTTTTATTTTCATTATTTATTGATGATAGTGGTTACAAAAGTTTACACGCTGTCAATATGAGATGAATAGAGTAAGCAAACAAAAGCGTTTGAGCCTTTATCAAAATGTTACAAAAAGAGAGAGAAAATTACATGTTATCTTCGATATTAAAGTGCATAAAAACCTGTCCCAATATTGAACTCTTCGATTTCTAGCAGATTTAATCATTCTAAATATAAAAACAATAGAAAATGATTAGAATTAGGATAACTTACAGTTTAGCATTCATGAAATTGTTTAGAAAGAGAGAGAGAGAGAGATATAGAGGGATATGATGGGACTCTTAAACAGACTTAATAACTCGTACAATATTATGCCATTTGATCCAGAATATCTCATAAGACATAATTTGGAAAGGTAAAAGAAAAAGCTTGAATGAAATGAACTGTAAGTAATAAATGAATGAATTGGTTGATTGAAAGGTCAGTTATTAATTTCTTTTCTAAAGTTTGTAAAAACAGTGAGTATACATTAATTTTCTTTGTAGATTTAGAGGGAGGAAATATCCTACTCCCCTTTTAGTTATTTCGATACGATATGACACTGAAACAATTATCTTTATCAGTATTCATAAACGATTGCCCCTCTCTTGCAAACACAAAACGTATGCTGAAAGATAAAAATGTGCTAAGGTCCTACATGTATATAATGTGTTGCGATAAGGTTGTTCCCATGGTGATTTCTGACGTTGTATATACTAGCTCGGAACTAAACAAGGCTTATATGTACATATCGATTAGATAGCAGAAGTATTGATTTGGATGGACAAATAGACCCAGAGATAAAGAAGAAGGTACGAGGCCTGCATGGTTGATGGCCCAGTGCGAAAAAGAAGGATCTCTCTCTCTCTCTCTCTCTCTCTCTCTCCCTCCCTCCCTCTTTCTCCATCCCCCTCTCCCTCTCTCTCTCTTCCCTCTCTTTCTCTCTCTCCCTCTCTATTCTACCTTTTTCGTAGGTTTTTTGTCGTTCTTTGTCTTTCTGTTTTCCTTGTGTATTTTTTTTTCAACTCCTTTTTTTCTCACTGTACGTACGTCTTTTTTGTCTCTATATCTGTCTGTCTGTCTCTCTCTCTTTCTCTCTCTCTCTTCCTCTCGCTCTCTCTCTCCCTCTCTCTTCTCCTCTCCCTCTGTCCCTTTCTCTTTTTCTTTCTATTACTATTATTGTTATTGTTGTGTTTTTTGTTGTCATCATTATTTCATTATTCATTATTCATTATTATTATTATTATAATAATCATGATAATGATAACTATTAGATGTATCATTAGTATTATAATAATCATGATAATGATAACTATTAGATGTATCATTAGTATTATCATTATTATACACTACTACTACTAGTAGTAGTAGTAGTAGTAATAGTAGTAGTAGTAATAGTAGTAGTAGTAGTAGTAGTAGTAGTATTAGTAGTAATTGTTGTAGTTGTAGTAGTACTAGTCGTCGTAAAATTATTCAATATTTATCTGGTGAATATTCCTGCTTAATTTCGTCTGCACTTTATACTTGGACTCCCCCCCCCTGCCCCTCGCCCCCCCTCATGATAATATGGCTACGCCTTGGACGGAGGAACATGCCGAACAGGGTAATGAATTCGGTTATCCATCCCCCCATGCATGCAGCGTATGAAAGTAGGAACATTTGTGCAAGATTTGAAACAAGATAATTTATGTTTGCACCGTCTGGTAATTCAAACAGAATGTCAATAAACATGATAAGGAGGTATGTAAATGGTTATAACAAATACAATTACAAATCTTATGGGTGGCTTTAAATCTTAATTAAAGATTACCACTATCATAAGTTTACACTGCGGTTATCAATAGTATGCAGGAAATTATTTTATCAATCCATGTGTGGTATAATGTATGGTTTGTTTATTTTCGTCTACGTCTGTTGATCATTCAGTATTTGATATTAACGCCGATATAATAGTTTGCGTTACCTGCCGACCAACTGTTTGGGGTTCAATTCATAATTTAGGCTCAAAGTATATATATTCAAGAGTTCAGTTTTAAGACTGATGTTGACTACAAGGGGTTCTATCGATTCATATACATTCTTCAATAATAACTACTAAAAGTCTTGTAAGAGGTTTAAAGGTCCCCTGATTATCTGATACACATACAGTATCTCAACATGGCTCAGCATTGCCGAGTTTACAAACAGTTACAGGCAGAGTTCTCATCCGGGTGAATAGTTTCTCTATTCTCACGATTCTCTTTGTTTCTAGTTCATATTCGAAGCTGTCTTTTGTAGGTCTGGATGTTGACTATAAATCTGTCAATAACCAAAGAAAGACTACCATCAAATTTACACAACATCAATAAAAAGTACTATAGTTTACTAAATTGCATATGAAATGTAAAAGGGTCACAGAGTTTTAGTGTGATTGGTGATAAGCAAACAAAAATCAAAGGCCCTTTAGAAAACGGCAACCCATTGTTAGGTTATATTGACATAATATCAATATACACACTAGCTACCCACTCATATTATCTGAAGCTAACTTGTTTACCAAAACAATTTGCTCAAGTTTGACTAACTGTTTGCGGTCACAGGGGGAAAAAAAGGTCATGTGTATAAAGGGGATTTCCCAGTCAGGTGATGCAATCTCGGACAAACTTTCTCGATTGATCCCTGATGTAAGAGTAGGCCTATAGGGTCACAGAAAAGTCGCTCGTGATCGGTGCATTGAGATCGAATCATTTCAAAGTTCATTCAACGAAAAAGGTCGATACTGCAGGCTCTTTGGTTACACTACTTGACCGACTAAAGACCGACTCCGAACCCACCAACTGTTTTCTTTCAATTGGCGGTAATGTAATGTTTTGTGCGGTCTGGTGTCGGTCAGGTGTCGGTCAGGTGTCGGTCTGATGTCGGTCTGGTGTCGGTCTGGTGTCAGTCTGATGTCGGTCTGGTGTCGGTCAGGTGTCGGTCTGGTGTCGGTCTGGTGTCGGTCTGGTGTCGGTCTGGCTTCGATCTGGTGTCGGTCTGGTGTCGGTCAGGTGTCGGTCTGGTGTCGGTCTGACCGGAAAAAGAGATCATGACTGCTTCCCACTCCCAAATCACACCGACCAGATAGACAACAGTTCACCGTTGCACGAAATCGTCACAAATTCAAGTTCGCCGACATTCTACTGAATTTAATATATTTCAATGGGATTTCGACGAACTTGACTTAAGACGGTTCCTAGATGTAATTCTTTGCACCAGAGAACGTCACCAGACCAAACAAATATTTACATTAATTGTTCTGAATAGCCAAGAATTGGCCGGTTTGAAGTAGGCCTAGGTATATATGGCGAAGGTTTGTCGAAGTGTCTGAGGTACTGCACTGTCATCTTCTCAAATATGCATTAGACATTCTTCTTCCTCTCTCTCTCTCCCTCTCTCTCTGCTCCCTCCCTTCTCTCTCTCTCTCTCTCTCTCTCTCTCTCTCTCTCTTCCTTTCTCTTTGACTCTAATTCTGTTCGCTTTTAAATGTCCTGTCTATCTAAATATTTTTAGCTCCCGTTTATTACTAAATCCATCTTTAAATTTTAGTTTCAATTTCCTAATTAATTAAGGCATATTTGTATTTATCTTAGGCTTAATAAAATATGTGAAATTCTGTTTTATATGGTGTTCTCGTCCCGTTTTCTCTGGTGTTGTGCATCACTAGTAGTATACATGGAGTCAGTTTAATTAAATGGCAGAATAGGAGAAAGGAGTGAAAGAACGTAAAGAGAAAGAACGGTATAGAGAAAGAAATTGAGAGGCGAAAAAGGAATAGAGGAGATCAAAAAACTCCACGGGCTCCCAAATATATCCTTCAATAATTATTGCGGTACTACCAGTACCAGTTAATTTGCCCTTTCGACCACCTCCGGTGTTCCCACATCCCCATACCGGTGTCCCTAAATGGTCTATGGAATATCACACATCTGTGAATGAACACATGACGTCACTACTATTCAAATAACGAATCGACAGTCAAGGACTAATAACATCCTTATTACAAAATGAGTAAAAACAAAAAGAGTAGGCCCAAACGCTTGAATTTTGACATAAATCATCGTAACTTAATTTAGTAGCTACATAGTTTGAGTTAAACGCATTTTGTAACCGCAACAAAAAATAGAGTTCACGCAACAAAAATAGATTTCACGGTAGGCTGATCCTACACACTAGGAACCTTTTTTTTGTTATTTTGGGTGAACCTCGAGGTTCCGGGCTTTGTGGTCATTCTTCCGCTTCCGAGTAGCAGGCCGAAATTACTGCGTGCATTGCCACAAGTCACGCTAGGAAATTTGTGCCTAGTATTCCTTTAGACCTCTTTCCCCCCTCTTACCAATATTTTTTTCCTCCATATTTGTATTATTAAGTATCCATGGAGGGTAGTCATGCCTACAAGCTTTGCTTACTTTGTCAACCCTTCTGTTTGATTTTTTCAATTAGTGACAGCATGGAGATACTCTCTTATATCTCCATGGTTACAGCCAACCTGAACTTTAAAGGTAGTAATAATAATAATAATCCGTTTTCTTATATAGCGCTCAATACACCGATCCAACGATGTGCCTAAGCGCTTTACAGATATATTATTACCCCGGTCCTCTGGACGGCCATGCATTATGGCTCAAGGCATGGGCACACAGAGGATTCTTTTATGTTGGGAACCGGGGTAAAATTAGCCTATAATCTAGGCGGAGTGCCGAGATTTTTTCTTTGCTGCTAGACTAACCTTAAGAAGAACGTCTGATACGGCGAGACTCGCCGCTTCGCGACTCACGGTTCGTAGTCTCGCCGTATCAGACGTTCTGCTTAGGGTTAGTCTAGCAGCAAAGAAAAAAGCTCGGCACTCCGCCTAGATTATAGGCTAGGGTAAAATGCAATAAATTATTGAAAATTTATTGCATTTTCTGTGTTCTTTTTATTTATGGAAACTGCCCCCTACCCTAGCCCCCGCTGCGCACAGTCATGGTTCAGTGACAAAGCAATGGCCTCGTAACTGTGAGGCCCCAGGATCAAAACCGTGTCGATGTGCTATATTAATGCCCTTTTGTGGGGGCATTAATCCTTATTACTGTCATTTATGACTTAAGGGCGTAGGTCCCCTAGTTGATAAGCATAGTAGCATACACATGCTTTAGCAGTCACGCAAAACACACATTGTCAAATTATTATTCAATAAAATCTGAGAATGTATACTATTATCTAGATCTATTACGAATAAATCATTGTCGAAATAATTCCATAAATTGGGGTAAAAAAAAAATATTCCACCTTTATGAGCGACAGTGTACTATACAACTAGAGACATGACAGGGTCTGATAATATCAAGACTAAATCTTGTCGACATGCTGTCCGTTCCATCTCATTCATCGAATTTTCACTGTTATTTCAATTGTGTAAATAATAGCAATGTTCAGACGGGGTTTTCCTAGTCGGCGTAAGTTTTGCCCTGCTGCAATAGATATTCGATAAATATTTGACTTCCACCATTACTTTGTCCATACGTCCTTTATTCTCGGACCAACTTGCCAGTGACTTGCCACGATTGACCTTCCACCGACCCAGTCTTAGTAAATCAAAATAAATCACAATATTTACAAATAATTTACATAATTAGAAAAAAATTCACTAAACAGAATTTTCATTTTCGATTGTAAAGAAACAACCCTTGCGAGAGGCACAGATACTCAACGTGCCAAGTGAGAGCATCCACACGATCAACTTACGCTACCCTCTAGTCGTGTTAGCGCGTTACTCCTTTAAATTAGTCGGAGTAAAGTCGGCGTTTGGACGATTGTTCAGACGGTCACTACGCCGACCTTTACGCCGACAAAAATTGCCATCGTGTGAAAACGGCTAATGCAAGTGGCCCAAATTCCGATGCATATAATTGCCAATTCGCTAGTAGTCAAGGTTGCTGGTTCCAAACAACAGAGCACGTTCACCGCGAAACCAATTTTTGTCGGCGTAAAGGTCTTCTTTAGAACATGTTTAATATGGCTATTGGCTTGGTTTCTATCACGTCCCTGGTTTATTCAACCAATATTACACAAGTCCAATATGCACATTCCCTTTCTGTGACCACCCCACCCCCCTCTCTCTCTCTCTCTCTCTCTCTCGTTTTTTTCTCTCCTCTTCTCTTTTTTCTCTTTCTTTCTTACCCATTCCCTCTCTCTTTCTTTCTCTCTCTCTCCCCCTCTCTATCCGTTTTCTGTCTTTCTTTGTCTCTTTCTCTCTCTCTCTCTCTCTCCTGGCCTCCCTCACCTTTACCCCCATCTCATCATCTTATCTCATTTAATTTTAGTCGTCAGCTCTGATTATTTTGCAAACATTGGAATCTCAATCACAATCATCAATCACAATATCTTTCTTTATTTTACATCCGTTCGTTTCAGAGCACTTACAAAAGGGCATACGATTACCAGGAACACACTATATTCACGTGGAAATACTTCTTTAATTTTGTAATAAAATATTATTCAAATTCTTGCATATTACAAGCTCAAATCATAATGACATCATATTTCATTAAAGTTGTTCATTTACAAGAAACAATAATTGATATCCTGAAATCAGTACATTTGATTTGGCTGTCGATACAATTACGACATTTTTTTTTTTAATTATCAAGGTTGACTGAATAGAGAGAGGCCTTTTTCATCAGAAGTACCAACTACACAAAACACAAAAACCTATATATATTATTTACACAAAAGATTAAATAGAATATATTTTCTCTCTTAGTTTCGTTAATGTTTCGTGTATTTGCCTATTACGAATAATGATGGCAATGTAAACAAAAAAAAAGTAAGCAAAGTTTCTTAGAAACTACAGCGAGTGCAACTTTCTCATACAGAGAATGGTTTAAGAGGACATATATGTCCGTGAAAATAATATAAATATCATACAATTTACAAATGCTATTTACAAGTGGAACCTATGTGCAAGAAGCGTGCATTTGTTAATGAAATTATTAGTACTCTTGTAAGTAATTGTGATTAACATCTATATATATTTCAAGACAAATCATTTCGTCGAAATGATAATAGGCAATATTTCTGTATGTAATCTCAAGAATCGTAATCAGAAAAACGTCTAATTTACATGATATTATAATAAAACATATTGCAGTAAGAATATGAACACTCATATCATTAAACCAAGCTATGTACGAAAATACCGAATGATTTATTTCCTGCCTGGAGGCCCCTTTATTTTAATCACATTTTACGTACCTTTTCTAACAATGTGACCATGCGACATTGTTAATGATCAGCAAATAAATAATAATAATAATCATATTAGTAATAATAATAATGAAAACGGTGATTATAAAGCGCTTTCCACCAAAGTCTTTAAGCACCGAATTCATTCAACTGTCAATACTGCAATTAGTAACATGTATCCTACACTCGCAGAGGAAGATCAGTCATTTCATTTTAAAGGGAACATTTGTAGGTACACACATGTATATTTGGAATAATATTATATCAGGTTTTTCATTCTTAGCCACAGAATAAGGAGGAGGAGGCGCGATAGAGGATGCGGTAGAGCAGTGGTCTCGTAATCCGATGACCCGGGTTCGAAACCAAGGCGATGCGCTAGTGCCCTTGGTAAGGCATTAATCCTCATTACCAGGTCCCTCGGAGAGGACCTTAAGCCGTCGGCCGTCTGGTTGCTTCATAACAAGCATTTATGCTTTCTTAGCAGTCAGGTAAAATAACCACCACCCCATTGTAAATAAGCGAAAAGCAAAGTGAATGAACAAAGGAATATTCTCACATGTTCACAGGTTTGTTTGTCGTACAATATTTGGCATGAACCCAAATTTGTAAGAACAAATTTTGTGTGCCTACGCTATGTCAGACTTGGATTTGCAACCTGAAACTTCAACAGATCACATTCTTTACAAGAACCTAAAACATCTCGTATTACTCCTGACAACGCTCATGAAATAGAATGTTACAATGACCTTGACAATGACTTTGATGATGACCTTGCTGATAACCTTGTAGATGATCACACCCTTGAGGGTTTGACACCAGTGACATCGAAAGAGCCACTAGAAGGGACCGAACTTAGACTCACGCATTGAGACAACTTAAGTGTTCCTGTAGCCCTTTCATAGACTAGGTATTGACCTAAAGAGAGAGAGAGAGAGAGAGAGAGAGAGATTGGAAAAATTGTTGAATTCGAGGCAAATATTCATTATGAATCCCTATTCTCTGCTTGAAAAAACAGAAACCGAAAAGAATTGGCTAATTCCCCCTCCCCCATCCCTCCGTTATCAAATCTCCCCTAAGGTAGAATCGAACATCCCAAGTTGTACTTTGTTCTACTTATAAAACAATTGCTATAACGCCCTCTTTCGCTAGAAGACAAGAAAATAAGGTACGCTAAAAATTATTACAGCTTATTGTGAGGAGAGAATTTGACAAAAAACTTTCCAAGACTTTGAAAGATTTCTCCCTAGTAAGACTTGTAATATGTGAATATCTCATTAAGAAACTCAGACGACACTATTTCATCTTTCCAATTGGACCATGTATTGTGACAAAGTATAACTCAAAGACATAATATAACAAGCAGTTGGTAAAAACATTAGCAATATCGAAAGCACAAGTGAAAGTCATGTTACCTTTTCTTCCTTTTTTTAACAGTATATTAATATATTCTCATTCAGTGGCAAAAGCAGAAATAAGTGATACAAATGGGCCTCCATTTTTTGTTGTTGACTTTATTTTAAGCCATTTTCATCGTCTGCCTCATCCACTATACCGCTACAGACATTTGTTTCTTTTCCTCCTTTTTTTTTTAATCATTAACATTATTTTGGGGGAAGGGGGGGGGGGGGGAGAGGGTATAGGGGAAGGTCTTGATTTGATTCACCCTAATATATAGTTACCTTGAAGCTCCACTGACTCGAACACGAAAGTGCCATCACTTCTTGGTATCTTGTCAAGCATACATGCTTGATCGGGATCCGTCAGCGTCTGGAAATAAACAATAAATGCAGAAAATCATTAGTATAACTATAAAACAATGTAAATTGAATATATATTTTCAAATGAATCATTTTATCTACATGACTTGCAGTTATAATTAATCAAAATGGCAAATATTTAGGCGGTATTTTCAGTGACATGTGCTGTGTGATATTGATGGTAAACTAACTCTCTTTCCTTCCTTGGAAGATCGATTGATCTAAACGTTGTGAAAATGCACCTCACACCCATTATTCAAAATTTCACGTCGGAGTTTCTTTATGGGGATTTTAGCATGGATACAAAATCTCTGGAGGTTTAAACGATTATTTTGAATTTTGAATTTCAAATCACTGGGATAAAGAGAGACAAAACCTTAAAATCATTTTAAGCAATATAAGATTTCATTTGTGTACCTTCATGTTGTTCTGGACTGCATCGTATAGTGTACTGGTGTTAGCATGACGAATTACACAGCGTTGGCGTGGTGATGAAAGGCCTAGGATTGCATAAAAGTCCAAGTAGAATTGAGCTGCAGAAGAAAAGCAAATATAATCTGTTTAAATTTCATGTAAATATAATTTTTCTTGATATGTAGCTGAACTTGATGAATATATAGGCCAACAACTGAACATGAATAATTGAGCCAAAAAGTAATCATCATCTTTAACACTGTAATCATCAATATATTCACCATCATCGTCATCATCATAAACATCCCCATCGTCATCATCGACATTATTACCATAAACATCACCTTCATCATTATTACCATAAACATCACCATCATCATCATCGTCATCATCATCATCATCATTTAATAATATACCGTACATATCACCATCATCATCGTCATCATCATCATCATCATCATCATCACCATCATCATCATCATCGTCATTATCATCAACATCATCATTGTCATCATCATAACTACTATCAGCAGTTCTTCAGCACCATCATCATAAGCAGCACTCTCATCTCCATCATTTTGAATCATCATGGTTACTGACCTCTTTGATCGATGTATTTTCCCATCGTCACTCTTTCATCTGAAGTATTGAGATAGATCTGTGGAACATCATCTTCATCTTGACAGATGAAAGACAGTGCTGATGTGCCAACTTTGTAGGGCCTTAGACTGCAAACGATCTCCGTATGCACTATTTCCACTAGAACTATAATATAAATTATAAAATAAAAATGAATGAAAGCAAATACCAAAATTGTAGCTTAGAAAAGTAGATTTAAATTTATTTATTTGTTTATATGATTATTAATTTATGTATTCATTCATTTGTTTAATCGTTGATTCATTCATTTGTTAAGTTTCAGTCACTAAATTTCAAATATTCCCATGTTGTTTATTTCGTGTAATATCCCGCTCAATACAAATCTTGGTCGTATTCTTTCGCTGTTGCTGTAGTTTGCTGCTGTTTTTTAGTGAGTTTTATTATTATTATTATTATTTATTTTTTTAATATTTTTTTTAAAGTTTATTTATTTATTATTCATTTTTTTTTTGGGGGGGGGGGGGGGGGGGGGGGGGGGATTTGTCCTACTTACCTTCATCATCTATGGAGACCCGTATCGTTATCTTCTCGAGATGAATCTCATCACCTTCTCCACATTTTCTCAGGATTGTCTGGTCAAGGAAAGAGAGTGGAAGCAAAAAGTGAGTTAAATTCCTACCCTTATACGAGCATCAAACACGATCGCAAAGTCTTTCAAGAAATCCACTGAGATCAGTTCAAAAACCCTACTGACCTGCCTAGAGAAATATTGTTAAGATTGTGCAATACGTCATTGTAATACCCGCACATTTAAAAGGCGATAAACAAGTCTATTGACATTGCGTTAGGTTGATTTTTTGAAAGTATTTGCGATCCTGTTCTTAATATTAGAGATCGTATTAATCATCGTATTTTTATGACTGTCGGAAAATAGCACTGTTATTATTGTGTGTGAAAGAAAGGAACATTTAAATGGCGAAACATGTACTTGGAAAATAACGTATGTAATCCAAAGTACATTACACACGATCGCAACTGTTTTTTTTTCAAAATAAAGGGCAATTTTAATACCGATTTGTATATCCCATAAAAATCATGTTCAGATTAATAAATATGTCATTTTCATGTTTGCACATTTCCATAGGTGACACACAAGGCTGTTAAAATTTCCTGAGGTTGATTTGTACAAAGTATAGTTGCTATCTTGTTATTAGGAATGGATTATCATATCATGTCAAAACTTGATCAAGATATTACAACATTCATAAATGAGCGCGACAAATTTCAGACGTAAACGCAGTCCATGAAATCAGACAGCAATCTTCTTGGTCCAACAATGCATCCTATTTCATTATTCATTTCATTTTCTAAGCAAATAACGACAAATATCGAATATGGAATAGATATAGATATGATTAAGGTAACTTACCAATGTGAACGTTATCTCAATATCCATGAAGAGCTCCAGAATCTCACTGATGTCTAATGTGAGTAATTCTCTGCCATTGAGATGGGTTAGTGTATCAGACTCTCTGCTCGAAATGAAGAAGATGGGGAGAAAGAGAGAGAGAGAGAGAGAGATGAGGAGAGAGAGAAAAAAAAGATAAAGAGAGAAAGAGATAGAGAGAGAAAGAGAGAGAAAGAGAGAAAGAGAGAGAGAGAGAGAGAGAGAGAGAGAGATAGAGAGAGAGAATGGAGAGAAAATGGAGAGAGAGAGAGAGAGTGAGTAAGATAGAGATAGAGTGAAAGAAGAAGAAGAACAAAGAGAGAAGAGACAGAATTAGAGAGGGGAGGCAAATAAGAACAAAGAGGGAAGAGGTTAATAAATATGATAAATTTGACAAGTTAAGTGTCATATTTATACACTACCCGTATTTTAGTATCCTCAGTCTATGGTTTTATACAGTACGTAGTACCGAAGTATGAATACTAACTGTTAATAAACTCAAATAAAGTTTCAAATGGGAAACACAGGTTCATTTCATTCAATTTATGAAAATCGACACTATAAAACAAGTAATGCATTATAATTTTAATATGTGGTTTTCTTCATTTCTGCAAATTTCATAATGAATTGATATGAGGGGCTATAGTTGCCTGCGTTTAATATATCAATGTAAATTGAAAGCATTTTAATTAGCACACCCACACAACATACAAAGAAACAAAAACATGAACAAACAGATAAACATCGTATGTGAACAGACGTACCTTAGACCAGCCTTTTCAGCTGCTGTATCGATGAGTACCCTGGCAAGCTTATAGCCTTCCTCCGATTTATTGAGACGAGCACCGAACGGGCAAGGGGTGTCGAATTGATGGAAACGAGCTGGTAGATGAACATTGAACCCTTCCAGTTCATAGTACTTTTCATCATGATGATGGTGCTGGAAAGCAGCAAAGAAAGAATAGATGGTCGATAGAGAGTTTCTCATGGGAATATTTTGAAAATATGATAAATACAATAAAACTGGTATATAACGACCACTCAAGGGAGACTTGAAAAGGGGTCTATCTGTAGGCAGGTTGTCTTTACATATAAGGTCCTCTCAACGGCAAGTTCAAGTTCAACGACAATAAGGACTTTTAGATTTGCACAACGACAACGTGGATTGCTACGATCGACGTCCTTTTAATGCACTGCCTTGAATGGACGTCACACGTATCAGTCCACGCAAATCTAAAAGTCCCTATAAAGACCATTCAAGTTAAGCAGAAAATGCGGTCTTTATAGACAGGTGGTCTATCTGTACAGGTGGTCGCCAAAGCGGGTTACACTGTATCTAATAAGCATTATTTAGATGTAGAATATACTATCTCTCCTGTTCTCATCATTTTGCCGTTGTCCTGTAACTCAAAGCTCAACGAAATGACATTCTTATTGTACGATGTAATAACTCATTGCATTTCTAGTTTGAAATGATAGATAGGTGAGATTCGAGTTTGGATCTATCATATAAAATATTTTCCGACTAAACAGTTGAATGATTGAAGTTTATTATAAAAAAGGAACTTATTGAGAGAATGTTAGATTATTTTCAGCATTTGGCCTGCACATGCCATAATACTATATCGTTAACTATTAAAATAAAACAAAGTTAATACACTTACCTGATGTGGCATCACACGGTCAACTACGTCTTGTATTTTATGGCTTATTTTGCCAAAGAATTTCCCCAGTCCATCGGGTTCGTCACACCCCTCCTCATCGACTCCCTCCTCGGCTTCCGTCGTCTGATCAGTGTTGTCAGGAATGCTCGGGACATCGACCACCTGTACCTGGCTGAATGACACGTCTGTATTCTCCAAGTCTTCGCTCAGGCAATGGTCTTCTTGCTCTGATTCGGAGGAACGTTCGCGTTCGATATCGGGCTTGGATTCTTTGGTCGGGGAGTTCTTCTCGAAAACTCTATTATCAAGAAAGAAGGAATTGTCCGAATCTATGGTTTGTGCCCGCTCGAATTGTGGGGATAGGGAGGGCACTTGATCTGCCGTAACTCTAGGGGACGCATTTCCCAGATGCAGACAGCTTTCCAGCTGGTTTGCCACCAGTGTTCGCGCTGAAACCTGTCGCTTGATCACAGCCTTCTCCTCGAAATTCACAGAAGATCGTTTTGTCTGCTTGTTTGGTACAGCCATCTTGGAACTGCTGTTTAATTCTCTTAAATCGAAATAAAAACTATGTTATAGTCGTAGATTGATACTTGAAAGTTCTTCTGTTCTGTAGTTGATCGGTGTCTTTGGAGCTTTGGAGTCTTTCGAGTCCTATTTATCCTTTTCACCCGTCACACATATCAATGCGCATTGCACTCAGTGGTATGTAATAACCAGAAGGGAAATCCCGGAAAAATACAAAGGAGCGGAAGGGAAAGAAGGCGTGGAAAAAATGACGTAGGCACAAACGGTGACTGGTCTGGAGTGACGTGTGCAAAAAGATCAATGTGAGACCAATCGGTGTCTAGCACAATAATAGTTATAGCTTGTGACCTGTACTTCAACGCGTTCAATCAGGTAACTCGATATAGGTTGGATGTGAAGGCAGTCAGGAAGAACCACGTGATTAGGTATAAAGTGTCCTATTACATGTCATAAGACTTCGTTTCCTATTTTCCCTCTATTAACACAGCCTGATTCCATTGTAGGGTCAGTTCTGATTCTGATCTCGACCACTAATTTGCATGTACTTTGATGCAACTTTTTTTTTTCTGTAATATTTTTCTTATACTTCCCATCAACAATAATTTGCATACCTGATGCTACTACAACTACTAGTAATAGTACCGCGGGGTTGTGGCGTGCGCGTCTGTAACCCAGCTAACACTTACAGTGGAAGTTACAAACTGATTCAGCCGAGGACGCGGCCCGGGGACGCGGGTCAGAATCTGAGTCACGCCTTTCGGATGGTGACGTTAAAGGTCGGTCCCCAGACCTAAATAATCATAACTGATTGATACACATCTGTAAAACACACACACACACACACACACTACTACTACTATTAATACTTCTAGTCGTAATTGTGAAGACAAACATATCAATTTACATGTATAGGCCTTATTATACTATAATGGTATGTTACTCGGTTAATTCATTATAATTATGAGTTCATGAAAAAAATGTTAGGTGATTGTATTCATGACACCAATTAGATCGTTGTATACGCATAAGAGTAAAACTCACTCTAAAAATTGAAGATAAATCTTACATTAGAAGTGAATAGCGAACCAAATTTTTTTTAACTGCGTACAAATTGACTGGTGAGGTCCGTCACCACATCGACCACAGGCCTTTATGATACGCATTTTCCTCTTCGAACTAGGATGAGAATAGATCATTCGAGGAAAATTTTCCACCTTCATTCATGGCCAGTAAAGCATAAACGTGAGCGTTTTGTTTCTCTAATCCTGACGTCAAAGTTAATGAGGAATGCCCGTCTGAATCATGCTGCATCGTATCGTCATAACATCTCCTGGCATTTTGCCCAACAGGGGCTGATCTAGGGGGAGGGGTCGGCGGTTTAACCCCCCCCCCCCCCACTTGGGCGGACAAGTGAGAAAAAAAAGGGGAAAAAGAAGAAGAAAAAAAAAGCATTAAAACAGTAAAACGGCGCGATTTTTGGAAAATCCTGGATCTGCCACTAGATCAACCCCCCCCCCCCCCCTTGGCAAAAAGCTAGATCCGCCCCTGCCCACATCAATATGAAGGGTAAACCGTAAAAACATGTCATTTAATTTCCTGTACTGCTCAAAAAATTGCATCATCCCCCTGACTGACAGAATATGTTTTATTCAAATAAACACTGTCATAAGGCCTAAAAAAAATAAAAGATGATGTTTTGCCATTTAGGTGCCAAAACATGAGTCAGTCGGTCGGAACTAATTTCTCCCTATTTGAGCTGATATTTTCCAGTTTTGAATGCTTTAATTCATATTTTTTTGTAATGCATCGTACAAAATATGATACATTCTTTGAACCAAATCTCAGAAGGATTATACAAATTGAGGTTTCAAGGACGTTATAAAAACCAAAGGGTGTCAGAGAGGGCATAGGGGCAATAATCCCGGGAAGATATATGAAAGTTAGTCATCCTAGAATCATTCCATCCTGGGCCTATAACAAGAATGAATTTCTGGACAAGCAAGTATAGGTAAAAAGGTTGAACTTATTTCCCCCGAAAATGTGCACGTGTAGATATTTGGGTGTGTGGACGAGCACTGTCGAGCAGGGTATTCCACTACTTCACTGGGTTGCGTGGGCGGGGCCGTGTGACGTCAACAAAATTCGATTAGATAACGGTCAGAAGTATAATCACTGTTATTTTTCTGACATAACTTTAGTGTAGAATAGAATTGGAGTCAATTTGAAGAAGGACAGTGGGTTTCTAAAGGGGTTTTCAGGGAATAAATAGATGTCCTATGGGAACCCAGTGTTATAGTGCTCTGGTTCATAACATTAGAAACCATCAGAGCACTATAACACTGAGTTCCCATTGGACATATCTTTATTCAGATGGTCATATCTCAGCACATTCGGACATTCAGACATTATTTTTGATGCTCTTTTTGAAAATGAAGAAAAAATTGAGAAATTCAAAACATGGATGTTTATGATGTCACAGCTTCGGTACTCTCTACATTTAGTTTTGATGTCGGTTCGAGTTAAGAACAATACAAGGATTATGATATATACACATCCAAAGATATGCAAGTAATAAATTAATGTGTTCACATTCAAATAAACATGGTCAGTTTTTCTTTTCATTATTTATTGATGATAGTGGTAACAAAAGTTTACACGCTGTCAATTTGAGATGAATAGAGTAAGCAAACAAAAGCGTTTGAGCCTTTATCAAAATACATTACAAAAAGAGAGAAAAAATTACATATTATCTTCGATATTAAACTGCATACAAATTTGACCCAATATTGAACTCTTCGATCATTTTTTTAGCAGATTTAATCATTCTAAATATAAAAATAATAGAAAATTATTAGAATTAGGATAACTTACAGTTTACCATTCGTGAAATTGTTTAGAGAGAGAGAGATAGAGAGGGGATAGGACGGGACTCTTAAACAGACTTAATAACTCGTTCAATATTATGCCATTATCCTAATTCTATATTATTTGGATCCAGAATATGTCATAAGACATAATTCGGAAAGGAAAAAGGAAAAGATTGAATGAAATGAACTGTAAGTAATGAATGAATGAATTATGTTTATAAATTGATTGAAAGGTCAGTTATTAATTCTTTTCTAAAGTTTGTAAAAAACAGTGGGTATATATTTCTTTGTAGATTTATATAGAGGGAGGAAATATCCTACTCCCCTTTTTGTACTTCCGATACGACATGACACTGAACCAATTATCATTATCAGTATTCATAAACGATTGCTCCTCTCTTGCAAACACAAACAGATTGCTGAAAGGTAAAAATGTGCAAAGGTCCTACATGTATATATAAATATATATAATGTGCTGCGATAAGGATATTTCCATGGTGATATCTGACGTTGTATATATTAGCTCGTAACCAAAACAAGACTTGTCTGTACATATCGATTAGATAGCAGAGGTATTGATTTGGATGGACAAATAGACCTATATAGAGATAAAGAAGAAGGAACTAGGCCTGGGTTGATGGCCCAGTGCGAAATAAAAGGAGATCATCTCTCTCTCTCTCTCTCTCTCTCCCTCTTTCTCCTTCACTCTCTCTCTCTCTCCCTCTTTCTCCCTCACTCTCTCTCTCTCTCTCTCCCCCTCTCTTTCTCTCTCTCTCCCTCTCTCTTCTACTTTTTTTCGTAGTTTTTTTTTCGTTCTTTGTCTTTCTGTTTTTCCTTGTGTATCTTTCTTTTCAACTCCTTTTTTTTCTCACTGTACGTACGTCTTTTTTGTCTATTTGTCTGTCTGTCTCTCCCTGTCTATCTGTCTCTCTCTTATTTTTCTCTGCTCCCCCCTCTCCCTTCATCTCCACTCTCTCTCTCTCTCTCTTTCTCCATATCTCTCGTTTTTTCTCTCCCATTCTCTTTTTTCTCTTTCTTTCTTACTCATTCCAGCTCTCTCTTCCTTTCTCTCTCCCTTCCCTCTCTATCCGTCTCTCTCTATCTCTCTCTCTCTCTCTCTCTCTCTCTCTCTCTCTCTCTCTCTCTCTCTCTCCTGGCCTCCCTCTTCTCATCATCTTATCTCACTTAATTTTAGGCGTCAGCTCTCACCATTTTGCAAACATTGGAATCTCAATCACAATCATCAATCACAATATCTTTCTTTATTTTACATCCGTTCGTTTCAGAGCACTTACAAAATAGCATACGATTACCAGAAACACATTATATTCACGTGGAAATACTTCTTTAATTTGTTAATAAAATATTATTCAAATTCTTGCATAATTATTACAAGCTCAAATCATAATGACATCATATTTCATAAAAGTTGTTCATTTACAAGTTACAATAATTGATATCCACAATCAGTACATTTGATTTGGCTGTCGATACAATTACGACATCTGTTTTTGTTTTACTATCAAGGTTGACTGAATAGAGAGTGAGAGACCTTTTTCATGAGAACTACCAATTACACAAAACACAAAACCTATATATATTATTTACACAAAAGATCAAATAGGATATATTTTCTCTCTTTGTTTCGTTAATCAGTCCTTCCAACAGTGCATGTATTTGCCTATTACGGATAATGATGGCAATGTAAACAACATAAAGTAAGCAAAGTTTCTTAGAAACTACAGCGAGTGCAACTTTCTCATACAGAGAATGGTTTAAGAGGACATATATGCCCGTGAAAATAATATGAATATCATACAATAAATATTTACAAATGCTATTTACAAGTGGAACCTATGTGCAAGAAGCGTGCATTTGTTAATGAAATTATTAGTACTCTTGTCATTGTGATTAACATGTATATATATTTCTTAAAATCATTTCTTAAAAATGATAAGAGGCAATCTTTCTGTATGTAATCTCAAGAATCGTGACCAGAAAAACGTCTTATTTACTTGATATTATAATAAAACACATTGCAGTAAGAATATGAGAACACTCTTATCATTAAAGAAAAGGTTGAGTTCTGGGAAGAAGTGAAAAATAATTTGTGAGCGTTATCATTGATATTATGCAAGTCTGGAAGAACATCAGATAAAAAATGTATCCTGAAAAGCATGGCTCTTCAAATGCTTTCATATTCTAAATATGGCATCAAACAACATACAAATCAGGACGGATTTTTATGTCACATGTTCGTGTAGCCCCATATACATCTTTCTGTCTACAGTGCTTATAACTTTACCAAGACTGGGCCAAATTCCTTATCATTTTGATGATTCCAGAACCTTGCAGTACGCACCAATACTTATATTTGGCAAGGGGGCATGACCCCAAATTTGTGCGAACATATTTTGTGTACCTACGCTATGTCAGACTTGGATTTGCAACCCTTCAACAGATCACATTCTTTACAAGAACCTAAAACAATTCGTATTACTCCCGACAACGCTCATGAAATATAATGTTACAATGACCTTGACAATGACTTTGATGATGACCTTGATGATGACCTTGATGATAACCTTGTAGATGATCACACCCTTGAGGGTTTGACAACAGTGACATCGAAAGAGCCCGTAGAAGGGACCGAATTTGGACTCACACATTGAGACAACTTAAGTGTTCCTGTAGCCCTTTCATAGACTAGGTATTGACCTAAAGAGAGAGAGAGAGAGAGAGATTGGAAAATATTGTTGAATTCGAGGCAAATCTTAATTATTAATCCCTATTCTCTGCTTGAAAAACAGAATCCGAAAATAATTGGCTAATCCCCCCCCCCCCCCCCCCCCCCCCCCAAGCCCCCGTTGTGGAGCGTGTGTACAGCGCTTTGTAAGGCGCTATATTAAACATCTTTTGGATTGGATTGGATTATCAAGATAATATCCCAATCACTTTTCACAGTTGTACTTTGTTCTACTTATAAAATAATTGCTATAACGCCCTCTTTCGCTAGAAGACAAGAAAATAAGGTATGCTAAAAAATATTACAGCTTATTGTGAGGAGAGAATTTGACAAAAACTTTCTAATATTTGAAGCTTTCTCCCTAGTAAGACTTATATTATGTGAATATCTTATTAAGAAATTCAGACGATACTATTTCATTTTTTTTTATTGGTCAATGGACAAAGTATAAGTCAAAGACATACATGTATTAACAAGCAGTTGGTAAAAACATTAGCAATATCAGAAGCAAAAGTGGTTGTCAAGTGACCTTTTTTCCTTTTTTAATTAGTGTATTAATATATTCTC
The DNA here is from genome assembly GCA_035222895.1 of Strongylocentrotus droebachiensis. Lineage (NCBI taxonomy): Eukaryota > Metazoa > Echinodermata > Echinoidea > Camarodonta > Strongylocentrotidae > Strongylocentrotus > Strongylocentrotus droebachiensis. Next base: position 76,940 of record JAVYIG010002983.1, on the reverse strand, counting down.
ATTCAGTGGCAAAAGCAGAAATAATTGATACAAATGGGTGCGGCAGTATTCACTTAGCCTCCAAATTTTTGTTGTTGACTTTATTTTAAGCCATTTTCATCGTCTGCCTCATCCACTATACGGATAAAGACATTTGTTTTCCCCCTTTCTTTTCCTTCATTATTATTATCATAATTTTTAGGGGAAGGGGGGTATAGGAGAAGGTCTTGATTTGAGACACCCTAATATATAGTTACCTCGACGCTCCACTGACTCGAACACGAAAGTGCCATTACTTCTTGATATCTTGTCAAGCATGCATGCCTGATCGGGATTATAAGGATCCTTTAGCGGCTGAAAATAAACAATAAATGCAGAACATCATTAGTTTAACTACAAAACAATGTAAATTGAATTATATATTGTCAAACTAATAATTTTATCTACATGACTTGCAGTTTCAATTAATAAAAATGGCAAATATTTAGGCAGTTTTTTCAGTGACATGTGCTGTGTAGTATTGATGGTAAACTAACTCTCTTCCCTTGATTTGAATCCAATGACCGGGGAAATATTATATCATTATCTGTAAAGCGCTTAGAGAAATTTGTATTCAACACTATATAAAAGCGGATTTTTATTATCATTCTTATTATTCCCTTCCTTGGATTACGATTGATCTAAACTTTGTGAGAATGCACCTCACAAACACGATTCAAAATTTCACTTGAGTTTCTTTAGGGGGATTTTAGCATGGATACAGAATCTCTGGAGGTTGAAAGATTATCTTGAACTATTAATTTCAAATCACGGGGATCAAGACAGACAAAACGTTTTAATAATTTCGAAGATATAGACCGCTAGTGGTAAAATTCCAATTCGAGGGTTTTTGGGTGCAAAATATCCATTCAATATTGTTCAAATATTGCTTTCAGAGATTTAGAAGGCAAAACTTCAACCTAAATTCGCAAAAAAGCAGAAATATATGCCCAAATGTTCAATGTTGAAGTGCATTCGCGAAATTTATCCAGGCCGGATCAATTTAAAATTTACCAAATATATCAATAAGTGGGCGGTTTCCCGGCAAAATTTGTATCATCACGTATTAGTCAAAACATATTCTTTCATTATGATTGGTAATAAGAGCTTCCATTTCATTTCTTGAGAGGGGGGGGGGGCGTTTCTGGTCTATATAAAACTGTTCAGTTGTTTACCTTCATGTTGTTCTGTACTGCGTCGTATAGTGTACTGGTGTTAGCATGACGAATTGCACAGATTTGACCCTGTGATTGCTGGTCTATGACTACATAGAAGTCCAAGTAGAATTGAGCTGAAGAAGAAAAGCAAATATAATCTGTTTAAATTTCATGTAAATATAATCTTTCTTGATATGCAGCTGAACTTGATGAACATTATAGGCCAACAACTGAACATGTATAATTAAGCCAAACAAATAATCATCATCTTTAACACTGTAATCATCAATATATTCATCATCATCGTCATCATCATAAACATCCCCATAAAAATCACCTTCATCATTATTACCATAAACATCACCATCATCATCATCATCATCATCATCATCATCATTTAATAATATACCGTAAATATCATCATCACCATCGTCATTATCATCAACATCATCATTGTCATGATCATCATCATTGTCATCATCATAAGTACTATCAGCACCATCATCATAAGCAGCACTCTCATCTCAATCATATTGAGTAACCATGGTTACTGACCTCTTTGATCGATGTATTTTCCCATGGTCACTCTTTCTCCTGAAGTATTGAGATAGATCTGAGGAACATCATCTTCATCTTGACTGATGAAAGACAGTGCTGATGTCATGATGGGCCTTCGACTGCAAACGATCTCCGTATGCACTATTTCCACTAGAACTATAATATAAATTAAAAAAAAATAATGAATGAAAGCAAATACCAAAATCGTAGCTTAGAAAAGTAGATTTACATTTATCTATTTGTTTATATGTTTATTTGTTTATTCATTTATGTATTCATTTATTTGTTTAATCGTTGATTTATTCATTCATTTGTTAAGTTTCAGTCACTAAATTACAAATATTCCAATGTTGTTTATTTCGTGTAATATCCCGCTCATTACAAATCTTGTTCGTATTCTTTCGCTGTTGCTGTAGTTTGCTGCTGTTTTTAGTGAGTTTTATTATTATCTTCTTATTTATTTATTTATTTATTTTTGTCCTACTTACCTTCATCATATATGGTGACCCGTATCGTTATCTTCTTGAGATGAACCTTATCACCTTCTCCACATTTTCTCAGAATTGTCTGGTCAAGGAAAGAGAGTGGAAGCAAAAAGTGAGTTAAATTCCTACCCTTATACAAGCATCAAACACGATCGCAAAGTCTTTCAAGAAATCCACTGAGGATCAGTTCAAAAACCCTACTGACTTGCCTAGAGATATATTGTTAAGATTGTGCAATACGTCATTGTAATACCCGCACATTTAAAAGGCGATAAACAAGTCTATTGACATTGCGTTAGGTTGATTTTTTGAAAGTATTTGCGATCCTGTTCTTAATATTAGAGATCGTATTAATCATCGTATTTTTATGACTGTCGGAAAATAGCACTGTTATTATTGTGTGTGAAAGAAAGGAACATTTAAATGGCGAAACATGTACTTGGAAAATAACGTATGTAATCCAAAGTACATTACACACGATCGCAACTGTTTTTTTTTCAAAATAAAGGGCAATTTTAATACCGATTTGTATATCCCATAAAAATCATGTTCAGATTAATAAATATGTCATTTTCATGTTTGCACATTTCCATAGGTGACACACAAGGCTGTTAAAATTTCCTGAGGTTGATTTGTACAAAGTATAGTTGCTATCTTGTTATTAGGAATGGATTATCATATCATGTCAAAACTTGATCAAGATATTACAACATTCATAAATGAGCGCGACAAATTTCAGACGTAAACGCAGTCCATGAAATCAGACAGCAATCTTCTTGGTCCAACAATGCATCCTATTTCATTATTCATTTCATTTTCTAAGCAAATAACGACAAATATCGAATATGGAATAGATATAGATATGATTAAGGTAACTTACCAATGTGAACGTTATCTCAATATCCATGAAGAGCTCCAGAATCTCACTGATGTCTAATGTGAGTAATTCTCTGCCATTGAGATGGGTTAGTGTATCAGACTCTCTGCTCGAAATGAAGAAGATGGGGAGAAAGAGAGAGAGAGAGAGAGAGATGAGGAGAGAGAGAAAAAAAAGATAAAGAGAGAAAGAGATAGAGAGAGAAAGAGAGAGAAAGAGAGAAAGAGAGAGAGAGAGAGAGAGAGAGAGAGAGAGATAGAGAGAGAGAATGGAGAGAAAATGGAGAGAGAGAGAGAGTGAGTAAGATAGAGATAGAGTGAAAGAAGAAGAAGAACAAAGAGAGAAGAGACAGAATTAGAGAGGGGAGGCAAATAAGAACAAAGAGGGAAGAGGTTAATAAATATGATAAATTTGACAAGTTAAGTGTCATATTTATACACTACCCGTATTTTAGTATCCTCAGTCTATGGTTTTATACAGTACGTAGTACCGAAGTATGAATACTAACTGTTAATAAACTCAAATAAAGTTTCAAATGGGAAACACAGGTTCATTTCATTCAACTTATGAAAATCGACACTATAAAACAAGTAATGCATTATAATTTTAATATGTGGTTTTCTTCATTTCTGCAAATTTCATAATGAATTGATATGAGGGGCTATAGTTGCCTGCGTTTAATATATCAATGTAAATTGAAAGCATTTTAATTAGCACACCCACACAACATACAAAGAAACAAAAACATGAACAAACAGATAAACATCGTATGTGAACAGACGTACCTTAGACCAGCCTTTTCAGCTGCTGTATCGATGAGTACCCTGGCAAGCTTATAGCCTTCCTCCGATTTATTGAGACGAGCACCGAACGGGCAAGGGGTGTCGAATTGATGGAAACGAGCTGGTAGATGAACATTGAACCCTTCCAGTTCATAGTACTTTTCATCATGATGATGGTGCTGGAAAGCAGCAAAGAAAGAATAGATGGTCGATAGAGAGTTTCTCATGGGAATATTTTGAAAATATGATAAATACAATAAAACTGGTATATAACGACCACTCAAGGGAGACTTGAAAAGGGGTCTATCTGTAGGCAGGTTGTCTTTACACATAAGGTCCTCTCAACGGCAAGTTCAAGTTCAACGACAATAAGGACTTTTAGATTTGCACAACGACAACGTGGATTGCTACGATCGACGTCCTTTTAATGCACTGCCTTGAATGGACGTCACACGTATCAGTCCACGCAAATCTAAAAGTCCCTATAAAGACCATTCAAGTTAAGCAGAAAATGTGGTCTTTATAGACAGGTGGTCTATCTGTACAGGTGGTCGCCAAAGCGGGTTACACTGTATCTAATAAGCATTATTTAGATGTAGAATATACTATCTCTCCTGTTCTCATCATTTTGCCGTTGTCCTGTAACTCAAAGCTCAACGAAATGACATTCTTATTGTACGATGTAATAACTCATTGCATTTCTAGTTTGAAATGATAGATAGGTGAGATTCGAGTTTGGATCTATCATATAAAATATTTTCCGACTAAACAGTTGAATGATTGAAGTTTATTATAAAAAAGGAACTTATTGAGAGAATGTTAGATTATTTTCAGCATTTGGCCTGCACATGCCATAATACTATATCGTTAACTATTAAAATAAAACAAAGTTAATACACTTACCTGATGTGGCATCACACGGTCAACTACGTCTTGTATTTTATGGCTTATTTTGCCAAAGAATTTCCCCAGTCCATCGGGTTCGTCACACCCCTCCTCATCGACTCCCTCCTCGGCTTCCGTCGTCTGATCAGTGTTGTCAGGAATGCTCGGGACATCGACCACCTGTACCTGGCTGAATGACACGTCTGTATTCTCCAAGTCTTCGCTCAGGCAATGGTCTTCTTGCTCTGATTCGGAGGAACGTTCGCGTTCGATATCGGGCTTGGATTCTTTGGTCGGGGAGTTCTTCTCGAAAACTCTATTATCAAGAAAGAAGGAATTGTCCGAATCTATGGTTTGTGCCCGCTCGAATTGTGGGGATAGGGAGGGCACTTGATCTGCCGTAACTCTAGGGGACGCATTTCCCAGATGCAGACAGCTTTCCAGCTGGTTTGCCACCAGTGTTCGCGCTGAAACCTGTCGCTTGATCACAGCCTTCTCCTCGAAATTCACAGAAGATCGTTTTGTCTGCTTGTTTGGTACAGCCATCTTGGAACTGCTGTTTAATTCTCTTAAATCGAAATAAAAACTATGTTATAGTCGTAGATTGATACTTGAAAGTTCTTCTGTTCTGTAGTTGATCGGTATCTTTGGAGCTAATGAGCAGACAGCTATTCGAGTCCTATTTATCCTTTTCACCCGTCACACATATCAATGCGCATTGCACTCAATGGTATGTAATACCCAGAAGGGAAATCCCGGAAAAATACAGAGGAGCGGAAGGGAAAGAAGGCGTGGAAAAAATGACGTAGGCACAAACGGTGACTGGCCTGGAGTGACGTGTGCACAAACAAAAATCAACGTGAGACCAATCGGTGTCAAGCACAATAATAGTTATAGCTTGTGACCTGTACTATATTAACACAGCCTGATCCCATTTAGGGGGGGGGGGGGGGTCGGTTGATTCTGATCTTGACCACTACTTTGCATGTATGATGCCACTTGTTTGTTTTTCTGTAATGTTTTTCTTATACTTTCCATCAACAATATTTGCATACTTGATGCTACTACTACTACTACTACTAGTAATAGTACCGGGGCGTTGTGGCGTGTGTCTGTAACCCAGCTAACAGTGGAAGTTACAAACTGATTCACCCGAGGACGCGGGTCCGAATCTAAATCAGGTCTTTCGGAAGATGACGTTAAAGGTCGGTTCCCAGACGTAAATAATCATATCTGATTGATACACGTCTGTAAAACACACACATACACCAAACACACTACTACTACTGCTACTACTACTATACTACTTCTAGTCGTAATTGTGAAGACAAACATATCAATTCCATGTATAGGCCATATTATACTATAATGGTATGTTACTCGGTTAGTTCATTACATGAGTTCATTAAAAAAATGTAAGGTGATTATATTCATGACACCAATAATCGTTGTATACGCATAAGAGTAAAAATCACTCTAAAAATTGAAGATAAATCTTACATTAGAAGTGGATAGCGAACCAAACAATTTTTAACCGCGTACAAATTGAATGGTTCGTGGGTATGGTGAAGTCCGTCACCACGTCGACCACAGGCCTCTATGATACGCATTTTCCTCTTCGAACTAGGATGAGAATAGATCATTCGAGGAAAATTTCCATCTTCATTCATGGCCAGTAAAGCATAAACGTGAGCGTTTTTTTTCCCTCTAATCCTGACGTCAAAGTTAATGAGGAATGCCTGTATGAATCATGCTGTCTCGTATCGTCATAACATCTCCTTGCATTTTCCCCACCAGGGGCGGATCTAGGGGGGGGGGGGGGGGGGGGGGTCGGCGGTTTACTCAATCTCCCCAAATTCATACGACAGGCACCCACTTCTGCAACATTCAAATCTTCACTAAAAACGCACCTCTTTGGCCTTAATTAATTAGTTTAAACTATCCTGATTTACGTTCTTTGTTTTGACCATGTTAGCTATCTCTTTATTATGTTATTTACTATGTTAAGTTAGTCATTTTAGTAGTATAAGATTTGTATATTTCTCTGTGTTGATTCATTTTATGTGATTATATGCTTGTACAGCGCAAAGAGAAACTTATGTTTATTTTGCGCTATATAAATATTGTATTATATTATATTATATACCCCCCCCCCCCCCACTTGGGCGGACAAGTGAGAAAAAAAAGGGGGGAAAAGAAGAAGAAAAAAAACCCATTAAAACAGTAAAACGGCGCGATTTCTGGATCTGCCACTAGATCAACCCCCCCCCCCCCCCCTTGGCAAAAAGCTAGATCCGCCCCTGCCCACATCAATGATATGAAGGGTAAACCGTACAAATATGTCATTTAATTTCCTGTGCTGCTCTAAAAATTGCATCATCCCCCTGACTGACAGAATTGTGTTATATTCAAATAAACACTGTCATAAGGCCTACAAAAAAAGAAGATGATGTTTTGGCATTTAGGTGCCAAAACATGAGTCGGTCGGTCGGAATTTTTTTTTCTCCCTATTTGAGCTGATATTTTTCAGTTTTGAATGCTTTAATTAATATTTTTTTAAAGCATTGTACAAAATATGATACATTATTTGAACCAAATAACCAAATCTCAGAAGGATTATACAAATTGAGGTTTTAAGGACGTTATAAAAACCAAAGGGTGTCAGAGAGGGCATAGGGGCAATATAAATCCCGGGAAGATATCTGAAAGTTAGTCATCCTAGAATCATTCAATCCTAGGCCTATATCAAAAATGGATTTCTGCACAAGCAAGTATAGGTAAAAAGGTTGAACTTATTTCCCCCGAAAATGTGCACGTGTAGATATTTGGGTGTGTGGACGAGCATTGTCGAGCAGGGTATTCCCCTACTTCACTGGGTTGCGTGTGCGGGACCGTGTGACGTCAACACAATTCGATTAGATAACGGTCAGAAGTATAATCACTATTATTTTTCTGACATAACTGCAGTGTAGAATAGAATTGGAGTCAAATTGAAGAAGGACAGTGGGTTTCTAAAGGGGTTTTCAGGGAATAAATAGATGTCCTATTAGAACTCAGTGTTATAGTACTCTGGTTCATAAGAACCAGAGCACCATAACACTGAGTTCCCATAGGACATATCTTTATTCAGATGGTCATATCTCAGCCAATACCTAACATATTAAATTGGTTTCCGACATTCGGACATTATTTTTGATGCTCTTTTTGAAAATGAAGAAAAAATTGAGAAATTCAAAACATGGATGTTTATGATGTCACAGTTTCGGTACTCTCTACATTTAGTTTTGATGTCGGTTCGAGTTAAGAACAATACAGGGATTATGATATATACAGATCCAAAGATATGCAAGTAATAAACTAATGTGTTCACATTCAAATAAACATGGTCAGTTTTTCTTTTCATTATTTATTGATGATGTAACAAAAGTTTACGCGGTGTCAATTTTAGATGAATATAGAGTAAGCAAACAAAAGCGTTTGAGCCTTTATCAAAATACATTACAAAAAGAGAGAGAAAATTACATGTCAATGTTCGATATTAAACTGCATACAAATGTGACCCAATATTGAACTCTTCGATCATTTTTTTAGCAGATTTAATCATTCTAAATATAAAATAATAGAAAATGATTAGAATTAGGATAACTTACAGTTTAGCATTCGTGAAATTGTTTAGAGAGAGAGAGATAGAGAGGGGATAGGACGGGACTCTTAAACAGACTTAATAACTCGTTCAATATTATGCCAGTATCCTAATTCTATATTATTGGATCCAGAATATGTCATAAGACATAATTCGGAAAGGAAAACGGAAAAGAATGAATGAAATGAACTGTAAGTAATAAATGAATGAATTGGTTGATAAATTGATTGACAGGTCAGTTAGTAATTTCTTTTCTAAAGTTTGTAAAAACAGTGAGTATATATTTCTTTGTAGATATAGAGGGAGGAACTATCCTACTCCCCTTTTTGTACTTCCGATACGATATGACACTGAAACAATTATCATTATCAGTATTCATAAACGATTGCTCCTCTCTTGCAAACACAAACAGCTTGCTAAAAGATAAATATGTACAAAGGTCCTATATATATATATATATATATATATAATGTGCTGCGATAAGATTATTTCCATGGTGATCTTTGACGTTGTATATATTAGCTCGGAACCAAAAGCAAGGCTTATCTGTACATATCGATTAGATAGCAGACGTATTGATTTGGATGGACAAAATAGACCCAGAGATAAAGAAGAAGGAACTAGGCCTGGGTTGATGGCCCAGTGCGAAATAAAAGGAGATCATCTCTCTCTCTCTCTCTCTCTCTCTTCCTCCATCCCCTCCCCCTCTCTCTCTCTCTCTCTCTCTCTCCCCTCTCTTTATCTCTCTCTCCCTCTTTCTTCTAGTTTTTGGTAGGTTTTTTTCGTTCTTTGTCTTTCTGTTTTTCCTTGTGTGTCTTCCTTTTCAACTCCTTTTTTTTCTCACTGTACGCACGTCTTTTTTTGTCTCTATATCTGTCTGTCTCTGTCTCCCCCTCTCTCTCGTTTTTTTCTCTCCTCTTCTCTTTTTTCTCTTTCTTTCTTACCCATTCCCTCTCTCTTTCTTTCTCTCTCTCTCCCCCTCTCTATCCGTTTTCTGTCTTTCTTTGTCTCTTTCTCTCTCTCTCTCTCTCTCCTGGCCTCCCTCACCTTTACCCCCATCTCATCATCTTATCTCATTTAATTTTAGTCGTCAGCTCTGATTATTTTGCAAACATTGGAATCTCAATCACAATCATCAATCACAATATCTTTCTTTATTTTACATCCGTTCGTTTCAGAGCACTTACAAAAGGGCATACGATTACCAGGAACACACTATATTCACGTGGAAATACTTCTTTAATTTTGTAATAAAATATTATTCAAATTCTTGCATATTACAAGCTCAAATCATAATGACATCATATTTCATTAAAGTTGTTCATTTACAAGAAACAATAATTGATATCCTGAAATCAGTACATTTGATTTGGCTGTCGATACAATTACGACATTTTTTTTTTAATTATCAAGGTTGACTGAATAGAGAGAGGCCTTTTTCATCAGAAGTACCAACTACACAAAACACAAAAACCTATATATATTATTTACACAAAAGATTAAATAGAATATATTTTCTCTCTTAGTTTCGTTAATGTTTCGTGTATTTGCCTATTACGAATAATGATGGCAATGTAAACAAAAAAAAAGTAAGCAAAGTTTCTTAGAAACTACAGCGAGTGCAACTTTCTCATACAGAGAATGGTTTAAGAGGACATATATGTCCGTGAAAATAATATAAATATCATACAATTTACAAATGCTATTTACAAGTGGAACCTATGTGCAAGAAGCGTGCATTTGTTAATGAAATTATTAGTACTCTTGCAGGGCCGTCACCAGCTTTTTTCTAGGGGGGGTGCTTTTTATGAAAAAAACCCACAAAAAACACAAAAAACAACGTATTAACTCAATTTCATGCAGTTATATAGCCCGCCGGCCTAGAAAGTACATATCTCAAGTATCCCTACCCCCCCCTCCGGGTTTGTTTGTTTGTTTGTTTGTTTGTTTGTTTGTTTTTACTTTTTTTTTTTTTTTTTTTTTTACTTTTTTTACTTTTTTTTTGGTTCTGAAGGGGGGTGCGTTCGCACCCTCCGCACCCCCCCTGGCGACGGCCCTGTCTTGTAAGTAATTGTGATTAACATGTATATATATTTCAAGACAAATCATTTCGTCGAAATGATAATAGGCAATATTTCTGTATGTAATCTCAAGAATCGTAATCAGAAAAACGTCTAATTTACATGATATTATAATAAAACATATTGCAGTAAGAATATGAACACTCATATCATTAAACCAAGCTATGTACGAAAATACCGAATGATTTATTTCCTGCCTGGAGGCCCCTTTATTTTAATCACATTTTACGTACCTTTTCTAACAATGTGACCATGCGACATTGTTAATGATCAGCAAATAAATAATAATAATAATCATATTAGTAATAATAATAATGAAAACGGTGATTATAAAGCGCTTTCCACCAAAGTCTTTAAGCACCGAATTCATTCAACTGTCAATACTGCAATTAGTAACATGAACATGTATCCTACACTCGCAGAGGAAGATCAGTCATTTCATTTTAAAGGGAACATTTGTAGGTACACACATGTATATTTGGAATAATATTATATCAGGTTTTTCATTCTTAGCCACAGAATAAGGAGGAGGAGGCGCGATAGAGGATGCGGTAGAGCAGTGGTCTCGTAATCCGATGACCCGGGTTCGAAACCAAGGCGATGCGCTAGTGCCCTTGGTAAGGCATTAATCCTCATTACCAGGTCCCTCGGAGAGGACCTTAAGCCGTCGGCCGTCTGGTTGCTTCATAACAAGCATTTATGCTTTCTTAGCAGTCAGGTAAAATAACCACCACCCCATTGTAAATAAGCGAAAAGCAAAGTGAATGAACAAAGGAATATTCTCACATGTTCACAGGTTTGTTTGTCGTACAATATTTGGCATGAACCCAAATTTGTAAGAACAAATTTTGTGTGCCTACGCTATGTCAGACTTGGATTTGCAACCTGAAACTTCAACAGATCACATTCTTTACAAGAACCTAAAACATCTCGTATTACTCCTGACAACGCTCATGAAATAGAATGTTACAATGACCTTGACAATGACTTTGATGATGACCTTGCTGATAACCTTGTAGATGATCACACCCTTGAGGGTTTGACACCAGTGACATCGAAAGAGCCACTAGAAGGGACCGAACTTAGACTCACGCATTGAGACAACTTAAGTGTTCCTGTAGCCCTTTCATAGACTAGGTATTGACCTAAAGAGAGAGAGAGAGAGAGAGAAAGATTGGAAAAATTGTTGAATTCGAGGCAAATATTCATTATGAATCCCTATTCTCTGCTTGAAAAAACAGAAACCGAAAAGAATTGGCTAATTCCCCCTCCCCCATCCCTCCGTTATCAAATCTCCCCTAAGGTAGAATCGAACATCCCAAGTTGTACTTTGTTCTACTTATAAAACAATTGCTATAACGCCCTCTTTCGCTAGAAGACAAGAAAATAAGGTACGCTAAAAATTATTACAGCTTATTGTGAGGAGAGAATTTGACAAAAAACTTTCCAAGATTTTGAAAGATTTCTCCCTAGTAAGACTTGTAATATGTGAATATCTCATTAAGAAACTCAGACGACACTATTTCATCTTTCCAATTGGACCATGTATTGTGACAAAGTATAACTCAAAGACATAATATAACAAGCAGTTGGTAAAAACATTAGCAATATCGAAAGCACAAGTGAAAGTCATGTTACCTTTTCTTCCTTTTTTTAACAGTATATTAATATATTCTCATTCAGTGGCAAAAGCAGAAATAAGTGATACAAATGGGCCTCCATTTTTTGTTGTTGACTTTATTTTAAGCCATTTTCATCGTCTGCCTCATCCACTATACCGCTACAGACATTTGTTTCTTTTCCTCCTTTTTTTTTTAATCATTAACATTATTTTGGGGGAAGGGGGGGGGGGGGGAGGGTATAGGGGAAGGTCTTGATTTGATTCACCCTAATATATAGTTACCTTGAAGCTCCACTGACTCGAACACGAAAGTGCCATCACTTCTTGGTATCTTGTCAAGCATACATGCTTGATCGGGATCCGTCAGCGTCTGGAAATAAACAATAAATGCAGAAAATCATTAGTATAACTATAAAACAATGTAAATTGAATATATATTTTCAAATGAATCATTTTATCTACATGACTTGCAGTTATAATTAATCAAAATGGCAAATATTTAGGCGGTATTTTCAGTGACATGTGCTGTGTGATATTGATGGTAAACTAACTCTCTTTCCTTCCTTGGAAGATCGATTGATCTAAACGTTGTGAGAATGCACCTCACACCCATTATTCAAAATTTCACGTCGGAGTTTCTTTATGGGGATTTTAGCATGGATACAAAATCTCTGGAGGTTTAAACGATTATTTTGAATTTTGAATTTCAAATCACTGGGATAAAGAGAGAAAAAACCTTAAAATCATTTTAAGCAATATAAGATTTCATTTGTGTACCTTCATGTTGTTCTGGACTGCATCGTATAGTGTACTGGTGTTAGCATGACGAATTACACAGCGTTGGCGTGGTGATGAAAGGCCTAGGATTGCATAAAAGTCCAAGTAGAATTGAGCTGCAGAAGAAAAGCAAATATAATCTGTTTAAATTTCATGTAAATATAATTTTTCTTGATATGTAGCTGAACTTGATGAATATATAGGCCAACAACTGAACATGAATAATTGAGCCAAAAAGTAATCATCATCTTTAACACTGTAATCATCAATATATTCACCATCATCGTCATCATCATAAACATCCCCATCGTCATCATCGACATTATTACCATAAACATCACCTTCATCATTATTACCATAAACATCACCATCATCATCATCGTCATCATCATCATCATCATTTAATAATATACCGTACATATCACCATCATCATCGTCATCATCATCATCATCATCATCATCACCATCATCATCATCATCGTCATTATCATCAACATCATCATTGTCATCATCATAACTACTATCAGCAGTTCTTCAGCACCATCATCATAAGCAGCACTCTCATCTCAATCATTTTGAATCATCATGGTTACTGACCTCTTTGATCGATGTATTTTCCCATCGTCACTCTTTCATCTGAAGTATTGAGATAGATCTGTGGAACATCATCTTCATCTTGACAGATGAAAGACAGTGCTGATGTGCCAACTTTGTAGGGCCTTAGACTGCAAACGATCTCCGTATGCACTATTTCCACTAGAACTATAATATAAATTATAAAATAAAAATGAATGAAAGCAAATACCAAAATTGTAGCTTAGAAAAGTAGATTTAAATTTATTTATTTGTTTATTTGATTATTCATTTATGTATTCATTCATTTGTTTAATCGTTGATTCATTCATTTGTTAAGTTTCAGTCACTAAATTTCAAATATTCCCATGTTGTTTATTTCGTGTAATATCCCGCTCAATACAAATCTTGGTCGTATTCTTTCGCTGTTGCTGTAGTTTGCTGCTGTTTTTTAGTGAGTTTTATTATTATTATTATTATTTATTTTTTAAATATTTTTTTAAAAGTTTATTTATTTATTATTCTTTTTTTTTTTTGGGGGGGGGGGGGAGGATTTGTCCTACTTACCTTCATCATCTATGGTGACCCGTATCGTTATCTTCTCGAGATGAATCTCATCACCTTCTCCACATTTTCTCAGGATTGTCTGGTCAAGGAAAGAGAGTGGAAGCAAAAAGTGAGTTAAATTCCTACCCTTATACAAGCATCAAACACGATCGCAAAGTCTTTCAAGAAATCCACTGAGATCAGTTCAAAAACCCTACTGAATTGCCTAGAGTAATATTGTTAAGATTGTGCAATACGTCATTGTAATACCCGCACATTTAAAAGGCGATAAACAAGTCTATTGACATTGCGTTAGGTTGATTTTTTGAAAGTATTTGCGATCCTGTTCTTAATATTAGAGATCGTATTAATCATCGTATTTTTATGACTGTCGGAAAATAGCACTGTTATTATTGTGTGTGAAAGAAAGGAACATTTAAATGGCGAAACATGTACTTGGAAAATAACGTATGTAATCCAAAGTACATTACACACGATCGCAACTGTTTTTTTTTCAAAATAAAGGGCAATTTTAATACCGATTTGTATATCCCATAAAAATCATGTTCAGATTAATAAATATGTCATTTTCATGTTTGCACATTTCCATAGGTGACACACAAGGCTGTTAAAATTTCCTGAGGTTGATTTGTACAAAGTATAGTTGCTATCTTGTTATTAGGAATGGATTATCATATCATGTCAAAACTTGATCAAGATATTACAACATTCATAAATGAGCGCGACAAATTTCAGACGTAAACGCAGTCCATGAAATCAGACAGCAATCTTCTTGGTCCAACAATGCATCCTATTTCATTATTCATTTCATTTTCTAAGCAAATAACGACAAATATCGAATATGGAATAGATATAGATATGATTAAGGTAACTTACCAATGTGAACGTTATCTCAATATCCATGAAGAGCTCCAGAATCTCACTGATGTCTAATGTGAGTAATTCTCTGTCATTGAGATGGGTTAGTGTATCAGACTCTCTGCTCGAAATGAAGAAGATGGGGAGAAAGAGAGAGAGAGAGAGAGAGATGAGGAGAGAGAGAAAAAAAAGATAAAGAGAGAAAGAGATAGAGAGAGAAAGAGAGAGAAAGAGAGAAAGAGAGAGAGAGAGAGAGAGAAAGAGAGAGAGAGAGATAGAGAGAGAGAATGGAGAGAAAATGGAAAGAGAGAGAGAGAGAGAGTGAGTAAGATAGAGATAGAGTGAAAGAAGAAGAAGAACAAAGAGAGAAGAGACAGAATTAGAGAGGGGAGGCAAATAAGAACAAAGAGGGAAGAGGTTAATAAATATGATAAATTTGACAAGTTAAGTGTCATATTTATACACTACCCGTATTTTAGTATCCTCAGTCTATGGTTTTATACAGTACGTAGTACCGAAGTATGAATACTAACTGTTAATAAACTCAAATAAAGTTTCAAATGGGAAACACAGGTTCATTTCATTCAATTTATGAAAATCGACACTATAAAACAAGTAATGCATTATAATTTTAATATGTGGTTTTCTTCATTTCTGCAAATTTCATAATGAATTGATATGAGGGGCTATAGTTGCCTGCGTTTAATATATCAATGTAAATTGAAAGCATTTTAATTAGCACACCCACACAACATACAAAGAAACAAAAACATGAACAAACAGATAAACATCGTATGTGAACAGACGTACCTTAGACCAGCTTTATAAGCTGCTGTATCGATGAGTACCCTGGCAAGCTTATAGCCTTCCTCCGATCTATTGAGACGAGCACCGAACGGGCATGGGGTGTCGAATTGATGGAAACGAGCCGGTAGATGAACATTGAACCCTTCCAGTTCGTAGTCCTTTTCATCATGATGATAGTGCTGGAAAGCAGCAAAGAAAGAAAGAATAGATGGTCGATAGAGAGTTTATCATGGGAAGATTTTGATAAGATGATCAATACAATAAAATCTGTATATATCGATCACTCAAGGGAGACATGAAAAGGGGTCTTTCTGTAGACAGATGGTCTTTAAATAAAAGGTCCTCTCAATGACAAGTTCAAGTTCAACGACAATAGGGACTTTTAGATTTGCACAACGACAACGTGGATTGCTACGATCGACGTCCTTTTAATGCACTGCCTTGAATGGACGTCACACGTATCAGTCCACGCAAATCTAAAGTCCCTATAAAGACCATTCAAAGACCATAAGCAAAAAATGCGGTCTTTATAGACAGGTGGTCTATCTGTACAGGTGGTCGCCAAAGCGGGTTACACTGTATCTAATAAGCATTATTTAGATGTAGAATATACTATCTCTCCTGTTCTCATCATTTTGCCGTTGTCCTGTAACTCAAAGCTCAACGAAATGACATTCTTATTGTACGATGTAATAACTCATTGCATTTCTAGTTTGAAATGATAGATAGGTGAGATTCGAGTTTGGATCTATCATGTAAAATATTTTCCGACTAAACAGTTGAATGATTGAAGTTTATTATAAAAAAGAAACTTATTGAGAGAATGTTAGATTATTTTCAGCATTTGGCCTGCACATGCCATAATACTATATCGTTAACTATTAAAATAAAACAAAGTTAATACACTTACCTGATGTGGCATCACACGGTCAACTACGTCTTGTATTTTATGGCTTATTTTGCCAAAGAATTTCCCCAGTCCATCGGGTTCGTCACACCCCTCCTCATCGACTCCCTCCTCGGCTTCCGTCGTCTGATCAGTGTTGTCAGGAATGCTCGGGACATCGACCACCTGTACCTGGCTGAATGACACGTCTGTATTCTCCAAGTCTTCGCTCAGGCAATGGTCTTCTTGCTCTGATTCGGAGGAACGTTCGCGTTCGATATCGGGCTTGGATTCTTTGGTCGGGGAGTTCTTCTCGAAAACTCTATTATCAAGAAAGAAGGAATTGTCCGAATCTATGGTTTGTGCCCGCTCGAATTGTGGGGATAGGGAGGGCACTTGATCTGCCGTAACTCTAGGGGACGCATTTCCCAGATGCAGACGGCTTTCCAGCTGGTTTGCCACCAGTGTTCGCGCTGAAACCTGTCGCTTGATCACAGCCTTCTCCTCGAAATTCACAGAAGATCGTTTTGTCTGCTTGTTTGGTACAGCCATCTTGGAACTGCTGTTTAATTCTCTTAAATCGAAATAAAAACTATGTTATAGTCGTAGATTGATACTTGAAAGTTCTTCTGTTCTGTAGTTGATCGGTGTCTTTGGAGCTTTGGAGTCTTTCGAGTCCTATTTATCCTTTTCACCCGTCACACATATCAATGCGCATTGCACTTAGTGGTATGTAATAACCAGAAGGGAAATCCCGGAAAAATACAAAGGAGCGGAAGGGAAAGAAGGCGTGGAAAAAATGACGTAGGCACAAACGGTGACTGACCTGGAGTGACGTGTGCAAAAAGATCAATGTGAGACCAATCGGTGTCTAGCACAATAATAGTTATAGCTTGTGACCTGTACTTCAACGCGTTCAATCAGGTAACTCGATATAGGTTGGATGTGAAGGCAGTCAGGAAGAACCACGTGATTAGGTATAAAGTGTCCTATTACATGTCATAAGACTTCGTTTCCTATTTTCCCTCTATTAACACAGCCTGATTCCATTGTAGGGGTCAGTTCTGATTCTGATCTCGACCACTAATTTGCATGTACTTTGATGCAACTTTTTTTTTTCTGTAATATTTTTCTTATACTTCCCATCAACAATAATTTGCATACCTGATGCTACTACAACTACTAGTAATAGTACCGCGGGGTTGTGGCGTGCGCGTCTGTAACCCAGCTAACACTTACAGTGGAAGTTACAAACTGATTCAGCCGAGGACGCGGCCCGGGGACGCGGGTCCGAATCTGAGTCACGCCTTTCGGATGGTGACGTTAAAGGTCGGTCCCCAGACCTAAATAATCATAACTGATTGATACACATCTGTAAAACACACACACACACACACACACACACACACTACTACTACTATTAATACTTCTAGTCGTAATTGTGAAGACAAACATATCAATTTACATGTATAGGCCTTATTATACTATAATGGTATGTTACTCGGTTAATTCATTATAATTATGAGTTCATGAAAAAAATGTTAGGTGATTGTATTCATGACACCAATTAGATCGTTGTATACGCATAAGAGTAAAACTCACTCTAAAAATTGAAGATAAATCTTACATTAGAAGTGGATAGCGAACCAAACAATTTTTAACCGCGTACAAATTGACTGGTGAGGTCCGTCACCAAATCGACCACAGGCCTTTATGATACGCATTTTCCTCTTCGAACTAGGATGAGAATAGATCATTCGAGGAAAATTTTCCATCTTCATTCATGGCCAGTAAAGCATAAACGTGAGCGTTTTGTTTCTCTAATCCTGACGTCAAAGTTAATGAGGAATGCCCGTCTGAATCATGCTGCATCGTATCGTCATAACATCTCCTGGCATTTTGCCTAACAGGGGCTGATCTAGGGGGAGGGGGTCGGCGGTTTAACCTCCCCCCCCCCCCCCCCCCCCCCACTTGGGCGGACAAGTGAGAAAAAAAAGGGGGAAAAAGAAGAAGAAAAAAAAAGCATTAAAACAGTAAAACGGCGCGATTTTTGGAAAATCCTGGATCTGCCACTAGATCAACCCCCCCCCCCCCCTTGGCAAAAAGCTAGATCCGCCCCTGCCCACATCAATATGAAGGGTAAACCGTAAAAACATGTCATTGCAATGACGACCTTCGTCATTGCCTTGTTTTCGTTCACATTCTGCCCCATTAATATTCTTGTTCTCCTGGTTTTCCTTATCGTCCAAAAATCCTATTCGTTTTGCACGTAGTGCTTGTTATTCCTAGTTAGGTACTTTCCTCATGTCCATTTCCTTTCAAATTTCATAGGCATAGTCTCTAGCATCTCATCAAGGTCACCTACTTTTTCGATTTTCGAAATCAGTCATGCATAACCATCCAGGCGCCATTTTGTCCGTTTCTGGTCCATTTTAAGGCCTTTTTTTTCTTCCTTCCTATCTCCACTATCCTAGATCCTACACATTTGTAACAAATTCCTCTAGATAGTCAAAGAGATATTCTTTCATCTGCGACGCATGACTTGACCTTCAAAATGCCATCTTTGTACTCAAAATTTAAATCTGAAACTGACTCCGTCAAAAATCTCTCAAATTCTTGAAAAATGAACCCCTAAAAATCTAAAACTGCCATAACTTTCTCATATAAATTCCGTTTTGTGTTTAAATCTCACATTATCCTTATCTCATAACTGTACATAGCCATGCCAAATTTCATGCTCCAATGGCTATGCAAAACATAAATAGCGCCCTCTAAAGTTCTGGGAATTGGCTTTCTTTCTGTGGCCGTATCTCCATAATGGCTTGGCAAACCCGTACCCTTTTTTGGATTTAGATACTTGAAGATATGCCCTTTCCAGCCATATACAAAATTATATACCCTAACACTGACCAAATTTGAGAAAAATGCCCTCCAAATTCGCCATTTTCGAGAAAATTCCAAAATAACTTCAACTTGCTCTAAAATGGCGATCTTTATACCTATATCAATGAAACTTGGCAGATATATGTATCCATATACGTGACAACTGTCTGCCAAGTTTAGTAAAATTCGAATTTGTCAGCGCAAAGTTATAGCCAAAAATGATGAATTTGCTATGCATTACGTAATAGCGCCTATAATGCGTGCAGTACATTGCGCGCAGATGACAATGGTGTTAAACTGACCGCAATGAAGTGCCCTTTCGAATGATACCAAGTATGGTATATGTTCACGCAGAAAATTTTGAGTAAATCACATTTGAACAAAGGTCACTATACGAATTCCGCCGAGTTTCCGCCCGAATCTAACACGTATCGACTATGACGTCATTTTTTCAGACTGCTTTTCGCCCCTTAAACGTCCATTTTTTTCCTTGAAAATTTGCAGTGACATGCCGAGTTTCAATACGCAGGGCACCTCTTGGCCGGATTTTTGAAATTGGTCAAGGGGGCCATTTAAGACGCCATTTTGTCCTATAAATCTATTTTACATCACGTGTTTCGATAGGATTATCAAAGAAAAAAAGAGAGTAGTTCACTATAACAACCATGAAATTTTCTTTCTAATGATACCAAATACGGCCCATAAAAAGACAGAAAGAGAGAGAGAAAAAACAATTTAACTCCAGTCATAATACAGATCCTGTACGTTTTCCGCCCATGCATTACACGCATTGTCTATGGGGCATATCGGGTTCACGCTTTTGGCCCCCAGAACGATCTTTATTGCAATGACGAACATGCACCAAATCCCATTGGTTTTTGCAAGCAGTGCTTGCGAGCCCTTTCTAGGTTCTTTCCCCTATCCCAATTTCTTTCAAACTTCGTAGGCATAGTCACTACCATCCCATCAAGGTCACTGTTGAGGACTTTCTTTGTTTCTTTCGCCCTACCTATTTCCAATATCACAGAAGCTACCGACTTCGTACAAATTGCTCTGGATAGTCCGGGAGAAGCTCTTTCGTTTGACACGTAGAAACATGGCGTCATTGCACGCACATCGTTCTGACACGATTGCATTTCTAGTTTAATTTCCTGTACTGCTCAAAAAAATGCATCATCCCCCTGACTGACAGAATATGTTTTATTCAAATAAACACTGTCATAAGGCCTAAAAAAAATAAAAGATGATGTTTTGCCATTTAGGTGCCAAAACATGAGTCAGTCGGTCGGAACTATTTTCTCCCTATTTGAGCTGATATTTTCCAGTTTTGAATGCTTTAATTCATATTTTTTTGTAATGCATCGTACAAAATATGATACATTCTTTGAACCAAATCTCAGAAGGATTATACAAATTGAGGTTTCAAGGACGTTATAAAAACCAAAGGGTGTCAGAGAGGGCATAGGGGCAATAATCCCGGGAAGATATCTGAAAGTTAGTCATCCTAGAATCATTCCATCCTGGGCCTATAACAAGAATGAATTTCTGGACAAGCAAGTATAGGTAAAAAGGTTGAACTTATTTCCCCCGAAAATGTGCACGTGTGGATATTTGGGTGTGTGGACGAGCATTGTCGAGCAGGGTATTCCCCTACTTCACTGGGTTGCGTGGGCGGGGCCGTGTGACGTCAACAAAATTCGATTAGATAACGGTCAGAAGTATAATCACTGTTATTTTTCTGACATAACTTTAGTGTAGAATAGAATTGGAGTCAATTTGAAGAAGGACAGTGGGTTTCTAAAGGAGTTTTCAGGGAATAAATAGATGTCCTATGGGAACCCAGTGTTATAGTGCTCTGGTTCATAACATTAGGAACCATCAGAGCACTATAACACTGAGTTCCCATAGGACATATCTTTATTCAGATGGTCATATCTCAGCACATTCGGACATTCGGACATTATTTTTGATGCTCTTTTGTAAAATGAAGAAAAAATTGAGAAATTCAAAACATGGATGTTTATGATGTCACAGCTTCGGTACTCTCTACATTTAGTTTTGATGTCGGTTCGAGCTAAGAACAATACAGGGATTATGATATATACAGATCCAAAGATATGCAAGTAATAAACTAATGTGTTCACATTCAAATAAACATGGTCAGTTTTTCTTTTCATTATTTATTGATGATAGTAAACAAAAGTTTACACGCTGTCAATTTTAGATGAATAGAGTAAACAAACAAAAGCGTTTGAGCCTTTATCAAAATACATTACAAAAAGAGAGAGAAAATTACATGTCAATGTTCGATATTAAACTGCATACAAATGTGACCCAATATTGAACTCTTCGATCATTTTTTTAGCAGATTTAATCATTCTAAATATAAAATAATAGAAAATGATTAGAATTAGGATAACTTACAGTTTAGCATTCGTGAAATTGTTTAGAGAGAGAGAGATAGAGAGGGGATAGGACGGGACTCTTAAACAGACTTAATAACTCGTTCAATATTATGCCAGTATCCTAATTCTATATTATTGGATCCAGAATATGTCATAAGACATAATTCGGAAAGGAAAACGGAAAAGAATGAATGAAATGAACTGTAAGTAATAAATGAATGAATTGGTTGATAAATTGATTGACAGGTCAGTTAGTAATTTCTTTTCTAAAGTTTGTAAAAACAGTGAGTATATATTTCTTTGTAGATATAGAGGGAGGAACTATCCTACTCCCCTTTTTGTACTTCCGATACGATATGACACTGAAACAATTATCATTATCAGTATTCATAAACGATTGCTCCTCTCTTGCAAACACAAACAGCTTGCTAAAAGATAAATATGTACAAAGGTCCTATATATATATATATATATATATATAATGTGCTGCGATAAGATTATTTCCATGGTGATCTTTGACGTTGTATATATTAGCTCGGAACCAAAAGCAAGGCTTATCTGTACATATCGATTAGATAGCAGACGTATTGATTTGGATGGACAAAATAGACCCAGAGATAAAGAAGAAGGAACTAGGCCTGGGTTGATGGCCCAGTGCGAAATAAAAGGAGATCATCTCTCTCTCTCTCTCTCTCTCTCTTCCTCCATCCCCTCCCCCCCCTCTCTCTCTCTCTCTCTCTCCCCTCTCTTTATCTCTCTCTCCCTCTTTCTTCTAGTTTTTGGTAGGTTTTTTTCGTTCTTTGTCTTTCTGTTTTTCCTTGTGTGTCTTCCTTTTCAACTCCTTTTTTTTCTCACTGTACGCACGTCTTTTTTTGTCTCTATATCTGTCTGTCTCTGTCTCCCCCTCTCTCTCGTTTTTTTCTCTCCTCTTCTCTTTTTTCTCTTTCTTTCTTACCCATTCCCTCTCTCTTTCTTTCTCTCTCTCTCCCCCTCTCTATCCGTTTTCTGTCTTTCTTTGTCTCTTTCTCTCTCTCTCTCTCTCTCCTGGCCTCCCTCACCTTTACCCCCATCTCATCATCTTATCTCATTTAATTTTAGTCGTCAGCTCTGATTATTTTGCAAACATTGGAATCTCAATCACAATCATCAATCACAATATCTTTCTTTATTTTACATCCGTTCGTTTCAGAGCACTTACAAAAGGGCATACGATTACCAGGAACACACTATATTCACGTGGAAATACTTCTTTAATTTTGTAATAAAATATTATTCAAATTCTTGCATATTACAAGCTCAAATCATAATGACATCATATTTCATTAAAGTTGTTCATTTACAAGAAACAATAATTGATATCCTGAAATCAGTACATTTGATTTGGCTGTCGATACAATTACGACATTTTTTTTTTAATTATCAAGGTTGACTGAATAGAGAGAGGCCTTTTTCATCAGAAGTACCAACTACACAAAACACAAAAACCTATATATATTATTTACACAAAAGATTAAATAGAATATATTTTCTCTCTTAGTTTCGTTAATGTTTCGTGTATTTGCCTATTACGAATAATGATGGCAATGTAAACAAAAAAAAAGTAAGCAAAGTTTCTTAGAAACTACAGCGAGTGCAACTTTCTCATACAGAGAATGGTTTAAGAGGACATATATGTCCGTGAAAATAATATAAATATCATACAATTTACAAATGCTATTTACAAGTGGAACCTATGTGCAAGAAGCGTGCATTTGTTAATGAAATTATTAGTACTCTTGCAGGGCCGTCACCAGCTTTTTTCTAGGGGGGGTGCTTTTTATGAAAAAAACCCACAAAAAACACAAAAAACAACGTATTAACTCAATTTCATGCAGTTATATAGCCCGCCGGCCTAGAAAGTACATATCTCAAGTATCCCTACCCCCCCCCCCCTCCGGGTTTGTTTGTTTGTTTGTTTGTTTTTTTTTACTTTTTTTTTTTTTTTTTTTTTAATTTTTTTACTTTTTTTTTGGTTCTGAAGGGGGGTGCGTTCGCACCCTCCGCACCCCCCCTGGCGACGGCCCTGTCTTGTAAGTAATTGTGATTAACATGTATATATATTTCAAGACAAATCATTTCGTCGAAATGATAATAGGCAATATTTCTGTATGTAATCTCAAGAATCGTAATCAGAAAAACGTCTAATTTACATGATATTATAATAAAACATATTGCAGTAAGAATATGAACACTCATATCATTAAACCAAGCTATGTACGAAAATACCGAATGATTTATTTCCTGCCTGGAGGCCCCTTTATTTTAATCACATTTTACGTACCTTTTCTAACAATGTGACCATGCGACATTGTTAATGATTAGCAAATAAATAATAATAATAATCATATTAGTAATAATAATAATGAAAACGGTGATTATAAAGCGCTTTCCACCAAAGTCTTTAAGCACCGAATTCATTCAACTGTCAATACTGCAATTAGTAACATGAACATGTATCCTACACTCGCAGAGGAAGATCAGTCATTTCATTTTAAAGGGAACATTTGTAGGTACACACATGTATATTTGGAATAATATTATATCAGGTTTTTCATTCTTAGCCACAGAATAAGGAGGAGGAGGCGCGATAGAGGATGCGGTAGAGCAGTGGTCTCGTAATCCGATGACCCGGGTTCGAAACCAAGGCGATGCGCTAGTGCCCTTGGTAAGGCATTAATCCTCATTACCAGGTCCCTCGGAGAGGACCTTAAGCCGTCGGCCGTCTGGTTGCTTCATAACAAGCATTTATGCTTTCTTAGCAGTCAGGTAAAATAACCACCACCCCATTGTAAATAAGCGAAAAGCAAAGTGAATGAACAAAGGAATATTCTCACATGTTCACAGGTTTGTTTGTCGTACAATATTTGGCATGAACCCAAATTTGTAAGAACAAATTTTGTGTGCCTACGCTATGTCAGACTTGGATTTGCAACCTGAAACTTCAACAGATCACATTCTTTACAAGAACCTAAAACATCTCGTATTACTCCTGACAACGCTCATGAAATAGAATGTTACAATGACCTTGACAATGACTTTGATGATGACCTTGCTGATAACCTTGTAGATGATCACACCCTTGAGGGTTTGACACCAGTGACATCGAAAGAGCCACTAGAAGGGACCGAACTTAGACTCACGCATTGAGACAACTTAAGTGTTCCTGTAGCCCTTTCATAGACTAGGTATTGACCTAAAGAGAGAGAGAGAGAGAGAGAAAGATTGGAAAAATTGTTGAATTCGAGGCAAATATTCATTATGAATCCCTATTCTCTGCTTGAAAAAACAGAAACCGAAAAGAATTGGCTAATTCCCCCTCCCCCATCCCTCCGTTATCAAATCTCCCCTAAGGTAGAATCGAACATCCCAAGTTGTACTTTGTTCTACTTATAAAACAATTGCTATAACGCCCTCTTTCGCTAGAAGACAAGAAAATAAGGTACGCTAAAAATTATTACAGCTTATTGTGAGGAGAGAATTTGACAAAAAACTTTCCAAGATTTTGAAAGATTTCTCCCTAGTAAGACTTGTAATATGTGAATATCTCATTAAGAAACTCAGACGACACTATTTCATCTTTCCAATTGGACCATGTATTGTGACAAAGTATAACTCAAAGACATAATATAACAAGCAGTTGGTAAAAACATTAGCAATATCGAAAGCACAAGTGAAAGTCATGTTACCTTTTCTTCCTTTTTTTAACAGTATATTAATATATTCTCATTCAGTGGCAAAAGCAGAAATAAGTGATACAAATGGGCCTCCATTTTTTGTTGTTGACTTTATTTTAAGCCATTTTCATCGTCTGCCTCATCCACTATACCGCTACAGACATTTGTTTCTTTTCCTCCTTTTTTTTTTAATCATTAACATTATTTTGGGGGAAGGGGGGGGGGGGGGAGGGTATAGGGGAAGGTCTTGATTTGATTCACCCTAATATATAGTTACCTTGAAGCTCCACTGACTCGAACACGAAAGTGCCATCACTTCTTGGTATCTTGTCAAGCATACATGCTTGATCGGGATCCGTCAGCGTCTGGAAATAAACAATAAATGCAGAAAATCATTAGTATAACTATAAAACAATGTAAATTGAATATATATTTTCAAATGAATCATTTTATCTACATGACTTGCAGTTATAATTAATCAAAATGGCAAATATTTAGGCGGTATTTTCAGTGACATGTGCTGTGTGATATTGATGGTAAACTAACTTTCTTTCCTTCCTTGGAAGATCGATTGATCTAAACGTTGTGAGAATGCACCTCACACCCATTATTCAAAATTTCACGTCGGAGTTTCTTTATGGGGATTTTAGCATGGATACAAAATCTCTGGAGGTTTAAACGATTATTTTGAATTTTGAATTTCAAATCACTGGGATAAGTGGGATAAAGAGAGACAAAACCTTAAAATCATTTTAAGCAATATAAGATTTCATTTGTGTACCTTCATGTTGTTCTGGACTGCATCGTATAGTGTACTGGTGTTAGCATGACGAATTACACAGCGTTGGCGTGGTGATGAAAGGCCTAGGATTGCATAAAAGTCCAAGTAGAATTGAGCTGCAGAAGAAAAGCAAATATAATCTGTTTAAATTTCATGTAAATATAATTTTTCTTGATATGTAGCTGAACTTGATGAATATATAGGCCAACAACTGAACATGAATAATTGAGCCAAAAAGTAATCATCATCTTTAACACTGTAATCATCAATATATTCACCATCATCGTCATCATCATAAACATCCCCATCGTCATCATCGACATTATTACCATAAACATCACCTTCATCATTATTACCATAAACATCACCATCATCATCATCGTCATCATCATCATCATCATTTAATAATATACCGTACATATCACCATCATCATCGTCATCATCATCATCATCATCATCATCACCATCATCATCATCATCGTCATTATCATCAACATCATCATTGTCATCATCATAACTACTATCAGCAGTTCTTCAGCACCATCATCATAAGCAGCACTCTCATCTCAATCATTTTGAATCATCATGGTTACTGACCTCTTTGATCGATGTATTTTCCCATCGTCACTCTTTCATCTGAAGTATTGAGATAGATCTGTGGAACATCATCTTCATCTTGACAGATGAAAGACAGTGCTGATGTGCCAACTTTGTAGGGCCTTAGACTGCAAACGATCTCCGTATGCACTATTTCCACTAGAACTATAATATAAATTATAAAATAAAAATGAATGAAAGCAAATACCAAAATTGTAGCTTAGAAAAGTAGATTTAAATTTATTTATTTGTTTATTTGATTATTCATTTATGTATTCATTCATTTGTTTAATCGTTGATTCATTCATTTGTTAAGTTTCAGTCACTAAATTTCAAATATTCCCATGTTGTTTATTTCGTGTAATATCCCGCTCAATACAAATCTTGGTCGTATTCTTTCGCTGTTGCTGTAGTTTGCTGCTGTTTTTTAGTGAGTTTTATTATTATTATTATTATTTATTTTTTAAATATTTTTTTAAAAGTTTATTTATTTATTATTCTTTTTTTTTTGGGGGGGGGGAGGATTTGTCCTACTTACCTTCATCATCTATGGTGACCCGTATCGTTATCTTCTCGAGATGAATCTCATCACCTTCTCCACATTTTCTCAGGATTGTCTGGTCAAGGAAAGAGAGTGGAAGCAAAAAGTGAGTTAAATTCCTACCCTTATACAAGCATCAAACACGATCGCAAAGTCTTTCAAGAAATCCACTGAGATCAGTTCAAAAACCCTACTGAATTGCCTAGAGTAATATTGTTAAGATTGTGCAATACGTCATTGTAATACCCGCACATTTAAAAGGCGATAAACAAGTCTATTGACATTGCGTTAGGTTGATTTTTTGAAAGTATTTGCGATCCTGTTCTTAATATTAGAGATCGTATTAATCATCGTATTTTTATGACTGTCGGAAAATAGCACTGTTATTATTGTGTGTGAAAGAAAGGAACATTTAAATGGCGAAACATGTACTTGGAAAATAACGTATGTAATCCAAAGTACATTACACACGATCGCAACTGTTTTTTTTTCAAAATAAAGGGCAATTTTAATACCGATTTGTATATCCCATAAAAATCATGTTCAGATTAATAAATATGTCATTTTCATGTTTGCACATTTCCATAGGTGACACACAAGGCTGTTAAAATTTCCTGAGGTTGATTTGTACAAAGTATAGTTGCTATCTTGTTATTAGGAATGGATTATCATATCATGTCAAAACTTGATCAAGATATTACAACATTCATAAATGAGCGCGACAAATTTCAGACGTAAACGCAGTCCATGAAATCAGACAGCAATCTTCTTGGTCCAACAATGCATCCTATTTCATTATTCATTTCATTTTCTAAGCAAATAACGACAAATATCGAATATGGAATAGATATAGATATGATTAAGGTAACTTACCAATGTGAACGTTATCTCAATATCCATGAAGAGCTCCAGAATCTCACTGATGTCTAATGTGAGTAATTCTCTGTCATTGAGATGGGTTAGTGTATCAGACTCTCTGCTCGAAATGAAGAAGATGGGGAGAAAGAGAGAGAGAGAGAGAGAGATGAGGAGAGAGAGAAAAAAAAGATAAAGAGAGAAAGAGATAGAGAGAGAAAGAGAGAGAAAGAGAGAAAGAGAGAGAGAGAGAGAGAGAAAGAGAGAGAGAGAGATAGAGAGAGAGAATGGAGAGAAAATGGAAAGAGAGAGAGAGAGAGAGTGAGTAAGATAGAGATAGAGTGAAAGAAGAAGAAGAACAAAGAGAGAAGAGACAGAATTAGAGAGGGGAGGCAAATAAGAACAAAGAGGGAAGAGGTTAATAAATATGATAAATTTGACAAGTTAAGTGTCATATTTATACACTACCCGTATTTTAGTATCCTCAGTCTATGGTTTTATACAGTACGTAGTACCGAAGTATGAATACTAACTGTTAATAAACTCAAATAAAGTTTCAAATGGGAAACACAGGTTCATTTCATTCAATTTATGAAAATCGACACTATAAAACAAGTAATGCATTATAATTTTAATATGTGGTTTTCTTCATTTCTGCAAATTTCATAATGAATTGATATGAGGGGCTATAGTTGCCTGCGTTTAATATATCAATGTAAATTGAAAGCATTTTAATTAGCACACCCACACAACATACAAAGAAACAAAAACATGAACAAACAGATAAACATCGTATGTGAACAGACGTACCTTAGACCAGCTTTATAAGCTGCTGTATCGATGAGTACCCTGGCAAGCTTATAGCCTTCCTCCGATCTATTGAGACGAGCACCGAACGGGCATGGGGTGTCGAATTGATGGAAACGAGCCGGTAGATGAACATTGAACCCTTCCAGTTCGTAGTCCTTTTCATCATGATGATAGTGCTGGAAAGCAGCAAAGAAAGAAAGAATAGATGGTCGATAGAGAGTTTATCATGGGAAGATTTTGATAAGATGATCAATACAATAAAATCTGTATATATCGATCACTCAAGGGAGACATGAAAAGGGGTCTTTCTGTAGACAGATGGTCTTTAAATAAAAGGTCCTCTCAATGACAAGTTCAAGTTCAACGACAATAGGGACTTTTAGATTTGCACAACGACAACGTGGATTGCTACGATCGACGTCCTTTTAATGCACTGCCTTGAATGGACGTCACACGTATCAGTCCACGCAAATCTAAAGTCCCTATAAAGACCATTCAAAGACCATAAGCAAAAAATGCGGTCTTTATAGACAGGTGGTCTATCTGTACAGGTGGTCGCCAAAGCGGGTTACACTGTATCTAATAAGCATTATTTAGATGTAGAATATACTATCTCTCCTGTTCTCATCATTTTGCCGTTGTCCTGTAACTCAAAGCTCAACGAAATGACATTCTTATTGTACGATGTAATAACTCATTGCATTTCTAGTTTGAAATGATAGATAGGTGAGATTCGAGTTTGGATCTATCATGTAAAATATTTTCCGACTAAACAGTTGAATGATTGAAGTTTATTATAAAAAAGAAACTTATTGAGAGAATGTTAGATTATTTTCAGCATTTGGCCTGCACATGCCATAATACTATATCGTTAACTATTAAAATAAAACAAAGTTAATACACTTACCTGATGTGGCATCACACGGTCAACTACGTCTTGTATTTTATGGCTTATTTTGCCAAAGAATTTCCCCAGTCCATCGGGTTCGTCACACCCCTCCTCATCGACTCCCTCCTCGGCTTCCGTCGTCTGATCAGTGTTGTCAGGAATGCTCGGGACATCGACCACCTGTACCTGGCTGAATGACACGTCTGTATTCTCCAAGTCTTCGCTCAGGCAATGGTCTTCTTGCTCTGATTCGGAGGAACGTTCGCGTTCGATATCGGGCTTGGATTCTTTGGTCGGGGAGTTCTTCTCGAAAACTCTATTATCAAGAAAGAAGGAATTGTCCGAATCTATGGTTTGTGCCCGCTCGAATTGTGGGGATAGGGAGGGCACTTGATCTGCCGTAACTCTAGGGGACGCATTTCCCAGATGCAGACGGCTTTCCAGCTGGTTTGCCACCAGTGTTCGCGCTGAAACCTGTCGCTTGATCACAGCCTTCTCCTCGAAATTCACAGAAGATCGTTTTGTCTGCTTGTTTGGTACAGCCATCTTGGAACTGCTGTTTAATTCTCTTAAATCGAAATAAAAACTATGTTATAGTCGTAGATTGATACTTGAAAGTTCTTCTGTTCTGTAGTTGATCGGTGTCTTTGGAGCTTTGGAGTCTTTCGAGTCCTATTTATCCTTTTCACCCGTCACACATATCAATGCGCATTGCACTTAGTGGTATGTAATAACCAGAAGGGAAATCCCGGAAAAATACAAAGGAGCGGAAGGGAAAGAAGGCGTGGAAAAAATGACGTAGGCACAAACGGTGACTGACCTGGAGTGACGTGTGCAAAAAGATCAATGTGAGACCAATCGGTGTCTAGCACAATAATAGTTATAGCTTGTGACCTGTACTTCAACGCGTTCAATCAGGTAACTCGATATAGGTTGGATGTGAAGGCAGTCAGGAAGAACCACGTGATTAGGTATAAAGTGTCCTATTACATGTCATAAGACTTCGTTTCCTATTTTCCCTCTATTAACACAGCCTGATTCCATTGTAGGGGTCAGTTCTGATTCTGATCTCGACCACTAATTTGCATGTACTTTGATGCAACTTTTTTTTTTCTGTAATATTTTTCTTATACTTCCCATCAACAATAATTTGCATACCTGATGCTACTACAACTACTAGTAATAGTACCGCGGGGTTGTGGCGTGCGCGTCTGTAACCCAGCTAACACTTACAGTGGAAGTTACAAACTGATTCAGCCGAGGACGCGGCCCGGGGACGCGGGTCCGAATCTGAGTCACGCCTTTCGGATGGTGACGTTAAAGGTCGGTCCCCAGACCTAAATAATCATAACTGATTGATACACATCTGTAAAACACACACACACACACACACACGCACACACACACACACACACACACTACTACTACTATTAATACTTCTAGTCGTAATTGTGAAGACAAACATATCAATTTACATGTATAGGCCTTATTATACTATAATGGTATGTTACTCGGTTAATTCATTATAATTATGAGTTCATGAAAAAAATGTTAGGTGATTGTATTCATGACACCAATTAGATCGTTGTATACGCATAAGAGTAAAACTCACTCTAAAAATTGAAGATAAATCTTACATTAGAAGTGGATAGCGAACCAAACAATTTTTAACCGCGTACAAATTGACTGGTGAGGTCCGTCACCAAATCGACCACAGGCCTTTATGATACGCATTTTCCTCTTCGAACTAGGATGAGAATAGATCATTCGAGGAAAATTTTCCATCTTCATTCATGGCCAGTAAAGCATAAACGTGAGCGTTTTGTTTCTCTAATCCTGACGTCAAAGTTAATGAGGAATCCCCGTCTGAATCATGCTGCATCGTATCGTCATAACATCTCCTGGCATTTTGCCTAACAGGGGCTGATCTAGGGGGAGGGGGTCGGCGGTTTAACCTCCCCCCCCCCCCCCCCCCCACTTGGGCGGACAAGTGAGAAAAAAAAGGGGGAAAAAGAAGAAGAAAAAAAAAGCATTAAAACAGTAAAACGGCGCGATTTTTGGAAAATCCTGGATCTGCCACTAGATCAACCCCCCCCCCCCTTGGCAAAAAGCTAGATCCGCCCCTGCCCACATCAATATGAAGGGTAAACCGTAAAAACATGTCATTGCAATGACGACCTTCGTCATTGCCTTGTTTTCGTTCACATTCTGCCCCATTAATATTCTTGTTCTCCTGGTTTTCCTTATCGTCCAAAAATCCTATTCGTTTTGCACGTAGTGCTTGTTATTCCTAGTTAGGTACTTTCCTCATGTCCATTTCCTTTCAAATTTCATAGGCATAGTCTCTAGCATCTCATCAAGGTCACCTACTTTTTCGATTTTCGAAATCAGTCATGCATAACCATCCAGGCGCCATTTTGTCCGTTTCTGGTCCATTTTAAGGCCTTTTTTTTCTTCCTTCCTATCTCCACTATCCTAGATCCTACACATTTGTAACAAATTCCTCTAGATAGTCAAAGAGATATTCTTTCATCTGCGACGCATGACTTGACCTTCAAAATGCCATCTTTGTACTCAAAATTTAAATCTGAAACTGACTCCGTCAAAAATCTCTCAAATTCTTGAAAAATGAACCCCTAAAAATCTAAAACTGCCATAACTTTCTCATATAAATTCCGTTTTGTGTTTAAATCTCACATTATCCTTATCTCATAACTGTACATAGCCATGCCAAATTTCATGCTCCAATGGCTATGCAAAACATAAATAGCGCCCTCTAAAGTTCTGGGAATTGGCTTTCTTTCTGTGGCCGTATCTCCATAATGGCTTGGCAAACCCGTACCCTTTTTTGGATTTAGATACTTGAAGATATGCCCTTTCCAGCCATATACAAAATTATATACCCTAACACTGACCAAATTTGAGAAAAATGCCCTCCAAATTCGCCATTTTCGAGAAAATTCCAAAATAACTTCAACTTGCTCTAAAATGGCGATCTTTATACCTATATCAATGAAACTTGGCAGATATATGTATCCATATACGTGACAACTGTCTGCCAAGTTTAGTAAAATTCGAATTTGTCAGCGCAAAGTTATAGCCAAAAATGATGAATTTGCTATGCATTACGTAATAGCGCCTATAATGCGTGCAGTACATTGCGCGCAGATGACAATGGTGTTAAACTGACCGCAATGAAGTGTACTTTCGAATGATACCAAGTATGGTATATGTTCACGCAGAAAATTTTGAGTAAATCACATTTGAACAAAGGTCACTATACGAATTCCGCCGAGTTTCCGCCCGAATCTAACACGTATCGACTATGACGTCATTTTTTCAGACTGCTTTTCGCCCCTTAAACGTCCATTTTTTTCCTTGAAAATTTGCAGTGACATGCCGAGTTTCAATACGCAGGGCACCTCTTGGCCGGATTTTTGAAATTGGTCAAGGGGGCCATTTAAGACGCCATTTTGTCCTATAAATCTATTTTACATCACGTGTTTCGATAGGATTATCAAAGAAAAAAAGAGAGTAGTTCACTATAACAACCATGAAATTTTCTTTCTAATGATACCAAATACGGCCCATAAAAAGACAGAAAGAGAGAGAGAAAAAACAATTTAACTCCAGTCATAATACAGATCCTGTACGTTTTCCGCCCATGCATTACACGCATTGTCTATGGGGCATATCGGGTTCACGCTTTTGGCCCCCAGAACGATCTTTATTGCAATGACGAACATGCACCAAATCCCATTGGTTTTTGCAAGCAGTGCTTGCGAGCCCTTTCTAGGTTCTTTCCCCTATCCCAATTTCTTTCAAACTTCGTAGGCATAGTCACTACCATCCCATCAAGGTCACTGTTGAGGACTTTCTTTGTTTCTTTCGCCCTACCTATTTCCAATATCACAGAAGCTACCGACTTCGTACAAATTGCTCTGGATAGTCCGGGAGAAGCTCTTTCGTTTGACACGTAGAAACATGGCGTCATTGCACGCACATCGTTCTGACACGATTGCATTTCTAGTTTAATTTCCTGTACTGCTCAAAAAAATGCATCATCCCCCTGACTGACAGAATATGTTTTATTCAAATAAACACTGTCATAAGGCCTAAAAAAAATAAAAGATGATGTTTTGCCATTTAGGTGCCAAAACATGAGTCAGTCGGTCGGAACTATTTTCTCCCTATTTGAGCTGATATTTTCCAGTTTTGAATGCTTTAATTCATATTTTTTTTGTAATGCATCGTACAAAATATGATACATTCTTTGAACCAAATCTCAGAAGGATTATACAAATTGAGGTTTCAAGGACGTTATAAAAACCAAAGGGTGTCAGAGAGGGCATAGGGGCAATAATCCCGGGAAGATATATGAAAGTTAGTCATCCTAGAATCATTCCATCCTGGGCCTATAACAAGAATGAATTTCTGGACAAGCAAGTATAGGTAAAAAGGTTGAACTTATTTCCCCCGAAAATGTGCACGTGTAGATATTTGGGTGTGTGGACGAGCACTGTCGAGCAAGGTATTCCCCTACTTCACTGGGTTGCGTGGGCGGGGCCGTGTGACGTCAACAAAATTCGATTAGATAACGGTCAGAAGTATAATCACTGTTATTTTTCTGACATAACTTTAGTGTAGAATAGAATTGGAGTCAATTTGAAGAAGGACAGTGGGTTTCTAAAGGGGTTTTCAGGGAATAAATAGATGTCCTATTAGAACTCAGTGTTATAGTACTCTGGTTCATAAGAACCAGAGCACTATAACACTGAGTTCCCATAGGACATATCTTTATTCAGATGGTCATATCTCAGCCAATACCTAACATATTAAATTGGTTTCCGACATTCGGACATTATTTTTTATGCTCTTTTGTAAAATGAAGAAAAAATTGAGAAATTCAAAACATGGATGTTTATGATGTCACAGCTTCGGTACTCTCTACATTTAGTTTTGATGTCGGTTCGAGTTAAGAACAATACAGGGATTATGATATATACAGATCCAAAGATATGCAAGTAATAAATTAATGTGTTCACATTCAAATAATCATGGTCAGTTTTTCTTTTCATTATTTATTGATGATAGTGGTAACAAAAGTTTACACGCTGTCAATTTGAGATGAATAGAGTAAACAAACAAAAGCGTTTGAGCCTTTATCAAAATACATTACAAAAAGAGAGAGAAATTACATGTTATCTTCGACATTAAACTCCATACAAATTTGACCCGATATTGAACTCTTCGATCATTTTCTAGCAGATTTAATCATAAATAATAGAAAATGACTAGAATTAGGATAACTTACAGTTTACCATTCGTGAAATTGTTTAGAGAGAGAGAGATAGAGAGGGGATAGGACGGGACTCTTAAACAGACTTAATAACTCGTTCAATATTATGCCATTATCCTGGATCCAGAATATGTCATAAGACATAATTCGGAAAGGAAAAAGGAAAAGATTGAATGAAATGAACTGTAAGTAATGAATGAATGAATTATGTTTATAAATTGATTGAAAGGTCAGTTATTAATTCTTTTCTAAAGTTTGTAAAAAACAGTGAGTATATATTTCTTTGTAGATTTAGAGGGAGGAAATATCCTACTCCCCTTTTTGTACTTCCGATACGATATGACACTGAACCAATTATCATT
Source organism: Strongylocentrotus droebachiensis (assembly GCA_035222895.1). Lineage (NCBI taxonomy): Eukaryota > Metazoa > Echinodermata > Echinoidea > Camarodonta > Strongylocentrotidae > Strongylocentrotus > Strongylocentrotus droebachiensis. The sequence goes on along the minus strand of JAVYIG010002983.1, from coordinate 41,230 downwards.
ATCAGTATTCATAAACGATTGCTCCTCTCTTGCAAACACAAACAGATTGCTGAAAGGTAAAAATGTGCAAAGGTCCTACATGTATATATAAATATATATAATGTGCTGCGATAAGGATATTTCCATGGTGATATCTGACGTTGTACAAGACTTGTCTGTACATATCGATTAGATAGCAGAGGTATTGATTTGGATGGACAAATAGACCTAGAGATAAAGAAGATGGAACTAGGCCTGGGCTAGAAATAAAAGGAGATTTTGTTTTCGTTCTTTGTCTTTCTGTATTTCGTTGTGTATCCTTTTTTCAACTCCCTTTTCTCTCTCTTTCTGTATTTCTCCGTGTCCTCTCTCTCTTATTCGGCCTCCAACCCTCCTTTCATCTCTCTCACTTTCTACCTCTCTCTCTCTCTCTCTCTCCCTCTCTCTCTCTCCCTCTCTCTCTCCCTCTCTCTTCCTCTTTCTCTTTCTCTCTCTATTGTTATTATTGTTATTGTGGTTATAATAATGATAATTATCAAATCTATCATTATTATTATTATCATACACTACCAGGAGGAGTAGTGGAAGTAGTAGTAGTAGTAGTAGCAATAGTAGTAGTAGCAGTAGTAGTAGTAGTAGTAGTAGGAGTAGTCGTAGTAGTAGAGGTAGTAGTAGTATAGTAGTAATTCAATATTTACCTGGTGAATAATCCTGCTTAATTTCGTCATCACTTTATACTTGGACTGCCCCCTGCCCCTCGCCCCCCCCCCCCCCCCTCATGATAGTATGGCTACGCCCTGGACGGAGGAACATGCCGGACGGAGTAGGGAATTCTGTTATCCATCCCCCATGCCAGCGTATGAAAGTAGGAATCTTTGTGCAAGATTTGAAATAAGATAATTTATGTTTGTACCGTCTGGTAATTCAAACAGAATGTCAATAAACATGATAAGGAGGTATGTTAAATGATTACAACAAATACAATTACAAATCTTAAGGGTGGCTTTAAATCTTAATTAAAGATTACCACTATCATAAGTTTACACTGCGGTTATCAATAGTATGCAGGAAATTATTTTATCAATCCATGTGTGGTATGTTGTATGGTTTGTTTATTTTTCGTCTACGTCAGTTGATCATTCAGTATTATTTTGATATTAACGCCGATATAATAGTTTGCGTGACCTGCCGCCCAACTATTTGGGGTTCAATTCATAATTTAGGCTCAAAGTACTTGATCTGACTTGTATAAATATATTCAAGAGTTCAGTTTTAAGACTGATGTTGACTACAAGGGTTTCTATCGATTCATATACATTCTTCAATAATAACTACTAAAAGTCTTGTAAGAGGTTTAAAGGTCCCCCTGATTATCTGATACTCATACAGTATCTCAACATGGCTCAGCATTGCCGAGTTTACATACAGTAACAAGCAGAGTTCTCATCCGGGTGAATAGTTTCTCTAATCTCACGATTTTATTTGTTTCTAGTTCATATTCGAAGCAGTCTTTTGTAGGTCTGGATGTCGACTATAAACCTGTCAATAGCCAAAGAAAGACTACTATCAAATTTACACAACATCAATAAAAAGTACTATAGTTTACTAAATTGCATGGGAAATGTAAAAGGGTCACAGAGTTTTAGTGTGATTGATGATAAGCAAACAAAAATGAAAGGCCCTTTATAAAACGGCAACCCATTGTTAGGTTGTATTGACATAATATCAATATACACACTAGCTACCCACGCACTTTATCTGAAGCTAACTTGTTTACCAAAACAATTTGCTCAAGTTTGACTACCTATTTCCGGTCAGAGGGAAAAAAGAGTCACGTGAATATAGGGGATTTCCCAGACAGGTGATGCAATCTCGGACAAACTTTCTGGATTGATCCCTGATGTAAGAGTATAGGCCTAGGGTCACAGAAAAGTCGCCCGTGATCGGTGCATTGAGATCAAATCATTTCAAAGTTCATTCAACGAAAAAGGTCGATACTGCAGGCTCTTTGGTTACACTGCTTGACCGACTAAAGACCGACTCCGAACCCACCAACTGTTTTCTTTCAATTGGCGGTAATGTAATGTTTTGTGCGGTCTGGTGTCGGTCTGGTGTCGGTCAGGTGTCGGTCTGGTGTCGGTCTGGTGTCGGTCTGGTGTCGGTCTGGTGTCTGTCTGATGTCTATCTGATTTCGGTCTGATGTCGGTCTGGTGTCGGTCTGGTGTCGGTCTGGTGTCAGTCAGGTGTCGGTCAGGTGTCGGTCTGGTGTCGGTCTGGTGTCGGTCTGATGTCTGTCTGGTGTCGGTCTGGTGTCTGTCTGATGTCGGTCTGGTGTCAGTCTGACTGGAACAAGAGAACATGACTGCTTCCCACTCCCAAATCACACCGACCAGATAGACAACAGTTCACCGTTTCACGAAATCGTCACAAATGCAAGTTCGCCGACATTCTATTGAAGTGCATGGTTTATACTGAATTTAATATATTTCAATGGGATTTCGACGAACTTGACTTAAGACGGTTCCTAGATGTAATTCTTTGCATCAGATACCGTCACCAGACCAAACAAATATTTACATTAATTGTTCTGAATAACCAAGAATCGGTCGGTGTGAAGTATATATGGCGAAGGTTTGTCGAAGTGTGTGCACGAGGTACTGCATTGTCATCTTTTCAAATATGCATTATTTTGTTGACATGGCTGGTCCACAATTTCAACTTTGAATTAAGCTGAATATCAAAGAAAATCGTTAAAATATTGTTTATCACCTTAAAGCTATGACGCATGAAACAATTGGCTCAAGGTCACAACGCTGACTGACTCACCACCACTAGACGTATGGATAAAACCATACTCTTACGCTATGACAATATACGCGAAGTAAAAACTGCAAAATGCACTGTTTTGTCAAACTAAAGCAAGGAGTTATTTGGTCAAAGTAGGCCTGCACTTATTTTCGCCGATTTTTTTTTCTCTCTCTCTTTCTCTCCCTTACTCTCTCCTTCTCTCCATATCTCCTTCCTATCTCTCTCTCACCCTCTTTCTCACCCTCTTTCTCTCCATCTCTCTCTCTTTCTCTCCATCTCTCTCTCTCTCTCTCTCTCCCCCTCTCTCTCTCCCCCTCTCTTTCTGTCTCTCTTTCTTGGACACGATGTATAGAAATACAGAAGAATCAAGAAGGGGGGGGGGGGAACATATATTAGATTTAAAAAGCACTAACATCTCATACAACCAAGAACCAAAATAAATAGCTTGATAAACAAGCATATTTTTCAAATCACAGGAAAGTATGGGGTTTTATCGAACGCACTATTTTTACAAGAGAAGGTAGTGAAGCGTGTCTAGCTCACCGGAAATTCATGCAAATAACGTGACAAAAGACAACAAAATCAATGACCAGAAACTGAGGAAAAATCCATTATAATATTTTCCCTCAGTTTCTGGTCATTGATTTTGTTGTCTTTTGTCATGTTATTTGCATTTCCGGTGATCTAGACACGCTTTACTACCTTCTCTTGTAAAAATAGTGCGTTCCTATACTTTCTCACATCCGCCTCCTGTATTAATTTTGTAATTGTGATCACCAGACTTGGGGGGGGGGGGGGGGGGGTGGCACAACATATTTTCTGAATATTATGCTTCCAAACCCATAGGATAGGAATAGGGGTAGGGTTAAGGTCTTGATCCCCTAAGGAGACAACCTTTTCTTTCTAAACTTCGAATGAACGAAGGTTGGGAGGGGTGAGGTGCCCCTCTTGTGCCCCCTGGCTACACATATTTATGTGATTGAGTGAAGTTGTGTCCTTACAAACTTTCTACTATGAGCATGATGAGTTCTTGCTGTTCATACAATGAGATTATACTGGATAATATTTCAGACTACACGATTCTTAGCTCGCAACCCTTATGGAACCCTAATTTGTCATCACAAATTTCTGTCCACACGGCATAAATCTTTTAGTCCCTGTCATTTAGCAATTTGTAACATGGGCCGCAATTCGTCATCACAAATATGCGAGGAGTCTGACCAAATTTGCAAACAGGTTAGCTTATTTTTTGCCAACAAACAAAAACAGAAACAAAAAACCACAAGGTCATCATTTCGCGATTAATTAACGAGACTCTAAACTAAACGTGGCGATTGAAATATTTTAAGGGGTTGGATCACACACCACACTCCCTCTGGCAATGTACCTGTATTAAAGTGACTTGGTAACATTGTTGAAAGTTGATGAAAAAATTGCTTAATTTTTGTATAAAATGTTACTTACTACTATATTCCTTCTACTGTACTGACCCTCTGACATGCAAAAAATCCTGAAAAAATTCTCAAACCACGAAGATATCTATGGTTTTCTTTGAAGGAGTCGATGTTTGACACCCTCTACCAGTGATTAACAGTAAATTCTCCCAACCATTTTTGAATTTTCCCAACCGTTTCCCACGAAAAAAAGACATAAAACAGGCTATACAAAATCTGTCAACACTTAAATGTCTGGAATGGAATGTAGAGCTATTTCATTGCTTTGTGACGATTTCCATTCACCTAAAATGCAATTAAATTGTAGTAATATAGTTGGGAGAATTAAGGAATCGATCCGTTCAGTTTTCCCCAATTTGTACCATGAATAATTGTCCGTTTTCACTCAAATTTTCAGATTATCTTTAATTGTACATCTAGAATTGAAGTCACTACCTTAGCACCACTATCTCTCATCTGAACAATGTTACCAAGTCCCTTTAATGATACTCAGAATAAAGAATATTAAATGTAGGCCTACTATAATTATATCATGGCACATCTCCTCAAACGCATTCATATAGGCATAAATCTATTTTTGAACAAAGCAAAAGTGAAAGCATAATGATATTAATCAATTAAAACGAATAAACAGTGGATCATCAAATGAAACCCAATCATCTGTTAACAATATATGTGTATTAACTGTGGTTAAAGGTAAAGACCAGTATTGGCAACGCCCCAATTTCAAAAAATGAAATGGAAGCTCTCATTACCAATCATGTGAAAGAATATGTTTTGACTAATACATGATGATAAAAAATTTGCCGGGAAACCGCCTACTAATTCATATATTTGGTAAATTTATTTCTCTCATGGTCTGGTGAGAGAGATAGGGTAGTCCCATATACATCTGTCTGTGTATAGTGCTTGTAACTTTACGAAGAATGGGCCAAATTTCTTATCATTTTGATGATTCCAGAACCTTGCAGATGCTAGATGCTAGATGATCAACCTTTTCTGATCGATTCCACAACGTTTCTTTTACAATGCAATCGCATGACCATTACTGGTCTTTACCTTTAACTGGACGGGATATCCCCCTATCATGACTCACATGTACGGCTGAATAGTAATTTCCAATAATCATGGCATGGAAAGTTTGAGGAAAAATTTTGGAAAATTTGAATGATCGAGAGAGTTCATCTCACTCTAATGTGTCATCGATGCTGGAAAAGGGATAAGTTGTTATCCATGATAATGTTTTGAGTAGGGCCCCGAGGAAAGGGGCATTTAAGAGAAAAACAGAAATTAATGATATTTTTGTACACGACAAACGGAAGGGTTGAGTTCTTGACTCGTTTACAATACACTATACACTAACCAAATTGCGAATAATTATGAGAAAAGCAGAGCTTTTGAGATTTCCGATTTCAAACATTTCTAACTTTCTTATTATTCGTCCGATTTATTTCAAACTTTCACCATTTCGTTTCTCTCATTTTCTGATATCATACACATTAACTTATCATAAAGGTTTTATTATTGAACAAAGTGAACAATTTAGGTTTAGGTATATGAAATTAATTTGGTGCACTTTCTAATCTCTCTCTCTCTCTCTCTCTCTCTGGCACACAATGGGTAAAAGACAAGGCTATCGGCACCTACTTTGGTTTTATTTTTTGAAAGTCGTTTTGTTATTATAATTTACTAAGGGAGAATAGATCAAAATCGCGTAAAAATCTAATTTCGTAATCATGATTCGTTTCTTGATGCACGCCAACTACTCTTCGCTTCTCTGTATATATCCATGTTTCCGTATCAAAGAATGATATCCTGAACACGGAAACATGAAACGATCACATTCAGGTTGGCTTTGAATCTCATGACATGGTTAATACTCGCTGACACATCTCAAGAAGAAAAAGAAAGAAAGAAAGCGATTTGACTTCGTTGTATAACGACAGTTGTGGCAGGCGGGATAACTTACATTAATTATGTAAGTCCATCCACCTCATCAATATCCTACTAAATTCGTTTAATGTGAAAGACCACACTCTCGTGATAAGTGGAATTCCACTAGTGGTTACAAAAAGTACATTAACATAGACAAAATTGATGCCAATTTCCACGCATGTCTCGCTTGCCTCGATCTATTTGAAAATGTGACAGGAACAACTGTGAGTAATATCCTGTCAACTCGGCGGGTGACGTATCTTGCTACATTTGGCTCCCCTCCCATTTGCTCTGTACTAAAAATATGTTTAAAAAATAACAAAGAAAACGATTTATGAAAAGTGCATAACTTTTTTTTTAAATCGGAATTTGCTAAAACTTTCACTGACCTTGTTCCTCTCATTTTCTGCTTCTATTAAAACCAACTTAATATTAGGGTGTCTAACTAAACTCTCTGTCACCAACCCCCTTTTTTTTCCTCTCTATCTCTCTCTCTATCTCTCTCTCTATCTCTCTCTCTCTCTCTCTCTCTTTCTCTCTCACACACACATACACCCACACTCTCATATAGAGACTTGGAGAAATATACACAAGCAGACACAGCACAGACACACATACACACAGACACACAGAGAGATAGGTAGAGCATGAGACAGACAAACAAACATGGAGACATAAGAAAGGGGAAGGTAGGGCGGAAATGGTAAGAGAGGAGAAAAGGAGAAATAATAATAATAATAATAATAATAATATTTATTTTTTATATAGCGCTTATTACAAATATAAGCGCTTTATAAATATACTATTACCCCGGTCATTGGATTCAGTGCTTGCCCGCACACACTGTGTGCACAATCTCCACTCCCTGGGGAGCATTCCAGCCAGGCGTTACATGACGCTCAAAAATTACTGTTTGACCAACAATGACGGTCGCATCCTACCGGAAAGGGGGAAAGGGAGAGAGAGAGAGAGAGAGAGAGAGAGAGAATGTGTGTGTGTGTGAGGGTGTATGTTCTCACAATCCTAGTGTAACAGAATTTGTCCTTTTTCTTTGCATTTTCCCTCTTTTAATTTGTTTATTTTTATTTTTTTGTATACTTCTTTGCAACAGAATTTTAAGGGTTTATTTTTTTCTGAGACCATTTCAATAATAGTGATACTTTATTTTTCTTCATGTCATTCAAAAAAAGTTAATCATTCAATAAAACTATAGCCATAAATAACAAAAATAAAGTGAACTTAGGGATCTCAATATGATCCTGAATAAATGAAATTAAAAGTTATTTAATGATACACGCCGCCATAACTCAATTTGTTTATATTTTGTTTTATTAATATCGGATGTAACACTATACAAAAGTCGAATGATGAAGAGGTGTGCAAATTTTGTATTGATTAGTTTGAAAAGAAATATAAAAAAGAGGACATTAGAGAGGCCATAATAAGGGGACGTGAGCAGAGAAGGTGAGAAAATCTAGTAGGTTCATCGGATCCGTATATATCAACCAATGATCAAATATATGGAACAGGAAGAAGTTTTACTTCCGCAATCTGTCGTCTTAGCGTGCACAATAGTTTGCACGCTATTCTAATTACCGGCATCATGTTCGAATGAAACAACTAGAATTGATAAAACCCGACCAGTTCAGAATCGGTCAATGAAACCAGCCAGAAAAATATCTTTCCGGTCCTGTATTTTAAGCAAGGGCGGATACAATATCTTTATATTCCCGGTAGAGTTCAACAGAATCTATCTTAATAGTTTGTTTATCTTTCTGAATATCCATCATAACAAATTAACGCTGTAAAGGCTTGCTAATAAAATCATTGTACGGAAGCAAAAGTGTCGGCTGAATCTTCAACGTAAAATGGATATCCAACTTTCATTGCTTTTACCTATTAAATGCATTTGATTTTAATTCTACTTTATCTTCTTCATTACTAGTCAATAATTTTCCAGCTTGTCTGATGCACACCCACAGCCGAAGTCTGAGGGCATCTTTTAAATATTTTCAGGAGGAGGGATAGGCCTATATTGTGTTTATCAAGATTTAACAGGTTAGATGACCAACTTGGGGTCGATGATTTTGCCCCCCCTCCCCTCCAAAAAGAAAAATAAAGAAATGAAGTGAGGGTATAATTGTGATAGGAAGGGTGGGGTGGGGGTGGGGGGGGGGATGGGGGGGGGGGGGTACCCCTCTTCATATCCAGCATCGAGTGTCAATGAATGATGATAACCACAACATTTATGGTACGTTGAAGGAGAGATTAATCTCAAAATCAGTATTGCAGCATCTTTAAGAACTATGTGCGCGGGACCAAAGCGACCGAGCTTAAGAGGAGTTTCGCATATAAATACGGACTTTACTTAGGATTAGGGCGCATAATTCATAAGCCTTTAGGAACTATACCGTCTCTTCTATTTCTCTTTCCTCTTTGCACGCCCCTCCTAGTGCCGCGTCCTGTGCGCGTGCCCCTCTTCACCCCGCTCATAATTTATACGCAATTGATCTTAGGTTTGATTTGATTTGATTTGATTTATTTATTACTGTTTGATTTTATTTTTCTTTTGCAGTTTTACAAATATATAACAAACAAAACATTGCAAATTTTACACATGACAAAAGAATAAATGTAGAATAAAGTAAGGTTGGCTGTAACCATGGAGATATAAGAGAGTATCTCCATGCTGTCACTAATCGAAAAAATCAAACAGAATGGTTGACAAAGTAAGCAAAGCTTGATAGCACGACTACCCTCCATGGATACTTAATAATACAAATATGGAGAAACAATATTGATAAGAGGGGGGAAAGAGGTCTAAAGGAATACTAGGCACAACTTTTCTCGCGTGACTTGTGGCAATTAATGCACGCAGTACTCGGAAGCGGAAGATTGACCACAAAGACCGGAACCTCTAGGTTCACCCAAAATAACAGAAAACGTTCCTTGTGTGAATGATCAGCCTACCGTAAAATCTATTTTTTGTTGCGGTTTCAAAATGCGATTAACACAAGCTATGTAGCTACTATAATTATTAAGTTGCAATGATTTATGTCAAAATTCAAACGATTAGCCCTTCTCTTTTTGTTTTTACTCATTTTGTAATAAGGATGTTATTAGTCCTTGACTGTCGATTCGTTATTTGAATAGTAGTGACGTCATGTGTTCATTCACAGATGTGTGATATTCCATATTTGGCATGCACAAAATATGTCCTTAAAGATGAAGTTGAGTTCTGGTCATGCGATTGCATTGTGAAAGAAACGGTGTGAAATCGACCAGAAAAGGTTGATCATCTAGCATATAAGAATTTGTGTGTATTGCAAGGTTCTGGAATCATCAAAATGATAAGAAATTTGGCCAAGTCTTGGTAAAGTTACAAACACTGTACACAGAAAGATGCATATGGGACTACACGAACACGTGGCGTAAAAAACCTACCCCCCGAGTTTTACGAGTTACATGACATATTTAGAATATAAAGGCATTTGAAGAGCCATGCTTTTCAGGGAACATGTCTTATCTGATGTTCTTCCACACTTGCATAATAAGAATGATAACGCTCACAAATTATTTTTCACCTCTTCCCAGAACTCAACCTTCTCTTTAAACTTAGGGACACCGGTATGGGGATGTGGGAACACCGGAGGTGGTTGAAAGGGCAAATTAACTGGTACTGGTAGTACCGCAATAATTTTTGAAGGATATATTTGGGAGCCTGTGGAGTTTTTTGATCTCCTCTAGTCTTTTTTCGCCTCTCAATTTCTTTCTCTATCGTTCTTTCTCTTTCCGTTCTTTCACTCCTTTCCCCTATTTTGCCATTCAATTAAACTGACTGCATGCATACTACGAGTGATGCACAACATCAGAGAAAACGGGACGAGAACACCGTATAAAACAGAATTTCATATCCCTATACAATTTCCGTTAGCCTAAGACAAATACAAATATGCCTTAATTAGGAAATAGAAACTAAAATTTGAGCCTGGATTATTTAGTAAAGAACGGGAGTACACAAATATTTAGATAGACACGACATTTAAAAGCGAACAGTATTCAATAAGAGAGTCAAAGAGAAAGGAAGAGAGAGAGAGAGAGAGAGAGAGAGGGGGGGGGGGGGGGGGGAAGGGGGATATCAATTTTCGGGGGCAAAAGGCAAAAAGCAAAAATAATTGTGCTCACTACCCCCTCCCCCCTTTGAGTGAAATATCGGCCGACGTGATCAGACGATCGAGCTCATACGAAAATCCAACATGGCAGCTTACATGAATGCCACTTTACAGCAGATTCGGCTGGGAAAGTCAAGAATCTTGGGTCATCTGAGGCAAAGAGTAAGCTAATAATGGTCTCATTCAAACGAAATTAAGATTTGACATTCTTTTAAGGAATTTATACTATACGAGAACATGTTAACCCGTAATATCAAGTCAGATTGCTTGATCGCGGTCCCATTCGTTGCTTTTTGTGTTTGTAATTGTAGGCCTACTTTGTATTCCACATAATTCAGTGGAGCTTGCGTTTACCACTCCAGCAAAGCATAGAGAGTCAATGCCAATGCGTATTGACGTTTACCACACACATAGTCTAGGTGCATTACTATCCTGGCTGTGTATTAAAAGCTGTGCTATTGATTCTCAACATTTCAAACACACTGTACAAAACTCAACTGATTTCACTCAAAATTGGTAGATCTAATCATCTAGATCTACTTAGTTTAGTGACGATTGATGGCGCTTGTTCAGAAACCTATCCAAAATTTGACCCGTAACTCCGGCGTGGAGATACCCTACTAAACATACCAAAAATGAAGTAAATATTCATTAAATGTCCAAATAAAGATCATGTGTTAAAAGTTGTTATGTTTATTACCTGTTTTGTGTCAATTTTCTTGTTATTTTTGGAGTATTTTTTGGGAAAACGATGATATAGTATAGTTACCTGTAGTTACCTGTAGTTACCTGTCTTCACGGGCTCTAATTTAAGACGTAGTCCTATAATGCCCACCTTCTTTCATTCAAAATCCACTGCATGTGATATCGCGTCATACTTGCAGATATCAATCCTAACATGGAATGCAGATACATGTAGCTTTGCTGTCTGCATAATACTTAAGTCTTACATGTAATTTATAGTGTCATACATGCCCACTCTACTGCATGTGTGTGTACTGCTTCGAGAACGCTAGCGCTTCAATACTTTTGGAGCGGGCGGTAGCTGGCAGCGCCGCGTTTGTCAAGTAATGAACATATTACGCGTGGCGCGCGCGTGGCGCTGTTTTCTTTGAATGAAGAAGGGGTGGCGCAATATGTTTAATATCAAGAAGGCGTGGTGCAAGGTCAGGCAAAATCAAGAACGCGTGGCGCGCGCGCCACGCGTTATCTGAGGCAGCGAGGGGCCTGCTTCGCTGAGAAAAATGCATCAAATTGACCTTTGAAGGCGATGATCGATGCTGCTTCTACTGCTGTCTTGGGGAGCATGTTCCAGTGGTCAACTACTCTGTGTGTAAAGCTGTTCTTTCTGATGTTCAAGCGGGCATGTTGCTTCTGAATTTTCATACTATGGCCTCTTAGGTTTATGTTTACTTTCTTCATAGAAAAAAGGCTATCTCTGTCCACGTCGTTGTGACCATTCATTATCTTGAATACCTGGATCATGTCACCTCGAAGACGTCTGTAGGCTAATGTGGGCAGGTCAAGTCTCTCCAGCCGGGTCACGTATGGGAGATCTTTAATGCTTGGGACCATTTTTGTTGCCCTTCTCTGCACTTTCGCCAGCTTTGTGATGTCTTGTCTGAGGAACGGATTCCACACACAATTTGCATACTCCAGGTGGGGTCTGACTAATGTTTTGTGCAGTAGACAAAACATATCTCCATCCATATGTGCAAATGTCCTCCTTATTAGACCCACTATCCTGTCTGCTTTGTTGGAAACCTTCCCGACATGCTTACTGAACTTCAGTGATGGGTCGAATGTGACACCAAGATCCTTCTCTTCCTTCCTTACTTCCATGTTAGCCCTCGTTGTCCCATCTCTCATACTGTATGGTCTGGTTTCATCTTGATTCCCATAATGCATTACACCGCATTTACCAACATTGAACTTTAACTGCCATCTCTCTGCCCAGTCACATAAGCTGTCTAGGTCTTGTTCACAGGTTTCACGGCAAACCTCTGCACAATACAAGTGCATACCGATGGTGGGTTGCTGGCGGGCGCGCGCCTGTGTGAAGTTATCTACTGTACTGAGGATCTGGCTTGGAGGATTCGCAGTTAATTGCAACTTTCTTGCAACACCCCAATAGTCTGACATACAGCAGGGCTTTACACCAAACTTTTTGGCATGGGCTCGGGATTAAAATGTATAAAATACTTCACTACTACAGCATAACATCTAAAAAACGGTTAAAAAAAAACTTTAAAAAAATGCTGACCATAGATTTTCGGAATTTTGGGTCGGTCGCAAAGGGCAATACAACAAGTTTTTATTTTAGGCCTAATGGTGCGGTCGCAATGTGCTATTTTTCTATGGCGCGCCATTTGCCCAATAATACAGATGAACACTATTTATCACAGGTCTATAAACGCTGTTTATCGGCGATAAAAACACTTTTTATCGAATGATAAACTATGTTTATCGAGAAAAACTATGTTTATCACTCGATTATCACAGTTCATCTCTATAAACACTGTTTAATGTTTATCGAGTGATAAATATATATTTTTCTCAATAAACACTATTTTGCTACTGATTAACAGTGTTTATAAGTCGATAAACTCAAATCAATATTCATACAAATATTGGCTATGATTTTGAGCTCTCCTGACTTACGGTACGCGATCTTGCTATTCAGGGTTGTTTTAACTTCTAATGCCTGTCTGCACTATTGAGTTTATTGAGTTTATTGATTTCACATTTCACATGCAGAAATAATACAGATAACAAAATATACATAAAAGACATATTGTTTCATAATTAAAAAAAATGATTATATTAATTGACAAGGTGTTCATCACATTTGTTTGACAACTAATATCATTTAAAGGAAACCCAGACAAAAGTACAAACTGTGAAATGTGCAGGAACCTATAGAAAAGCAGAGCTTGTAAAGAATAGGTTCCTGGGAGACTTGAAAAATAACAGGGACAAAAAATGTTTACTGTAGAGAGAGGTACACGATTAAAATTAAGACGGCAGTAATTTGACAAATAATTGTTTGCGAGTTCAATACAAAACAATACAGAAAAAAGAAAGAAAAAGAAATACATTAAAACGAAGAGGAGTAACGAGCCAATACATAACAGAGTATGCACCTATTTCTACCACACATGTTTGCACCACCTGAACGTTTACAAAAACTGGACAATAGAAATCATGAATTATTCATTCCTTTCCTGTTAAAATTCACTTACGTCACACAGGCAAAAGAACGCCTAGAATTGCAAATGAATTGTAAAATGAATTGTAAAATGGTACACGTTATAAGAAAAAAGAACATTATACATGAAATGTCTAATCATCATTATTATTGTATGAATTCAACAAATGTAACTTGAGTTTATATTTAAATTGATGAATAGAAGAAGATTGAAGTAAATCAGGATGAAGATTGTTCCAAAAAGACGGACCAATATACACAATTGTTTTTTGAGAAAATGGAAGTGCGTAAACGGAGGATGTGAAAATCATTCCTTTTCCTGGTAGGGTATGAATGAATATATCCAAGTTCTTAGTGAAAAGAGAAGCAATAGAATCAGGCAAATCATTTGTTGTAAGTTGATACATGAAAATACCCAAATTATAGAGAAATATATCAGACATATGTAATAGGTTATTGTTGAAAAATAAGATGTTTGAATGTGACCGGAAACCAACATTGTGAATTATTCTCAGGGCTCTTTTTTGAATGACCAATAAACTATGCAGTTGAGTCTTGGAGCAGTTGCCCCAAGCTAAAATACCGTAATTTAAATAAGGGAAAATTAAGGTGGAGTATACATAGATTCAACGGGACATCGAGAGGAAAAAAGTGTTTAAGTCTGTTGATGACGCCAGTATTTCGTGATAAAAGTTTACATACATTTCCAACGTGCATTTTCCAATTAAGTTTACAGTCTATAACAAGACCAAGAAATTTTGTGTGTTCAACAAATAAAATGTGTCATTAATGGAAATGTTACCAGGTAGTGATGTTATGGAGTCACATTAAGAGATAATTTATTGGCATTAATCCACTCCAAAACAAATAGTAACTCATTGTTTACAACGTCAGCAATAATATTAGGATTTGGATGAGTAAAGAAAATATTGGAATCATCAGCAAAAAGTATGAATGACAAAATGGGGGAGGAAGTTTGGAAATCATTAATGTAAAGTAGAAACAAGAGCGGACCAATGAATCCTTGCGGGACACCACAAGTGATATGTCGTAGACATGAGTCATGATCATTTAAATTAACATATTGCATTCTGTCTGTGAGGTAATTCCTGAACCACTCCAAGGCCTTCCCTCTGATCTCATAATGGGATAGTTTATATAAGAGAATGTCATGGTTAACTGTGTCGAAGGCCTTGGAGAAGTCCAGGAAAATACCAATAGTATGGGACATATTATCAATAGCACATGAAATCTTATTAATGAACATGAGTAATGCATGAGCTGTGGAGTGTTTACGTCGGAAACCATATTGTGATGACGATAATATATTAAATTTAGATATGAATTTAAAGGTACGAGTATATATAAGCTTTTCTAAGATTTTTGAAAATGACGAAAGCAAGGAAATTGGGCGATAATTACCCAAGTAATCTTTACTACCAGATTTAAATATAGGAACCACCTTAGCAATTTTCATTTTTTGAGGTACAATACCATTTAGTAAAGATAAATTTAAAATATGAGCAAGAGGATGGGCAATCACACCGATTACCTTTTTCAAAAGAAAATTAGTTATGCCATCAGCACCTGCACTTTTTTTATTCTTAACATTATTGACAATACCAATTAATTCAGAACAGTCTGTTGGAGTTAAAAATAATGAACTTTGGTTGGAATTTGTGAGAAATGAATGAAAGGGTCTACCAGATGTGGGTATTTTCTCAGCTAGCTTTGGCCCTATTTGAACAGGAGGGATTAGACCTCCCTGCGTGGTCATGGACAGGTGGTTATCTCATCAAATCAGCTCTCAATTAACATAACATAAAGGGGATTATGGGGGACCAACGGGTACTACTTGGGCATTGTTTGCTATATAGAGGGCGCAAGTAGCTACAAATGTACAAAACTGCAAGTAGTGCAGTCCTGCTTTAAGGTGGCCCAGTTACATGTAGCCCAGATTTGCTGGGCAAGATGACTAAACAGGACAAGCACAACAGACGGGCTCCTAGATGTATGACATGTTTCATTCACGGTGTAATTCCGTTCTAGGATTGAGGATCTTCATATCTTTGCTGTTTCTAATTTTTTTCTTCATTTCTTCCCTTTATTGTTTCCATTTCCCCCACGCCAAATCAGGTTCCTGCAAGTTGCCATGGCTACCAAGAACATGTCCGGTATTATGCTGTTGCACCCTGGGATCCCAGTGAACCTGTGAGTATAGACTTCCTGGTGATGTCATTATAATGGGATCTTATTTACTCAGGATAGCCACATAAGTATCCATACTGCTCTGCAATTACCTCGGCACCTAGGCCCTGCAATTACCTCAGTACCTAGGCCCTGCAATTACCTCAGCATTGCCATTTAATATTCCTGGGTTGAGGGGGACAAATCAGTGTGGGCAAACCAAAACACCTTGTCCCAAGATGTACCATTAAAGCAAGGATTGAATCCAGGTCCTCTTGTATGCGAGTGAAGAGCCATCACCAATACACCATGTTGCTCCCACTTCATATTCAAAGGTTAAACACATGATTGTTAATAGCACAGTGAAAAAATGACCTCCTATTTTGCATATACTTTCAGAAAAATTTTCCACAAAATATTACCTCTTTTTGTGTAAAACACTTACAAAATCGACTCTAGATGCAATCCTCATTTTGGCTTATCAAGTATCATCAAAAATAAATATATACAAACTTACATGTTTGCGACCATCATGAAATATGACCCTTTGAATGGATGGGAATGAATTATGAAGGGGGAGGGGGGGGGGGGGGGGGGGGGGGCTATACAAACTTTATCATCAAATCTGTGAAATAGAAAAATTAAATGAGAGAAAGAAGTAGCAATGGAGCACTAAGTTTCAACTTTTGTGCAGTTGCTGTTGGATGACATTTGAACAGTGTTGTATGTGTAATTATAGCTGCTACCGGGCACAAAGTTTAATTTAACAAACAGTTGAGTGTAATAGCCGCATTCATGATTGTTTTATATCTTGACAGACATTTGATAAGATCCTGATAGCTAACCGTGGTGAGATTGCGTGCCGTGTGATGAGAACATGTCGTGATATGGGAATCCAGTCTGTCGCCATCTATAGTGAAGCTGATGTCAATGCAGTATGTATAACCTTAACCCTAACATTAATATTTTAAAGGGAGTGTAGCTTGGCAAATACTTGTTAACGCCAACTACGCCTTCTTTTGGACAACTGCACGTAAAAGAATGGACTTGATTAACGGTAGTCAGCAACTTTAAAATCTCTACATGGACAGCGTATGCGAAACAGATCGAAGTTCTCCTCACGCTTCGGTTTTGCGTATGTTGCACGCACGTGATTGCTGCGGTCGCGTTGTCTGACGTCGTATTATACCGGATTGGCCCCGAGTCAGGCCTAGGAAAGACACGTAGTCTCGTCATGCTACACTCCCTTTAATGTTAAGCTATTCTTGAATTGGTGTGAAAATAAATCATTTTGGATTGTTAAGCTCACCTTGAATGGATGTTACACTAATAATAATAATATTCCGCTTTTATATAACGCTTAATACAATGTCTCTATTAAGCACTTTACAGATATACATGTACTATTATCCCGGTCTTTTGATTCAATACTGGCCCGCACACACTGTGTGCACAATCTCCACTCCCTGGGGAGCATTCCAGCCAGGCGTTACTACACGCTCAAATTCTGTTTGACCAACAATGACGGTCGCATCCTACCGGGTACCTTATTTAACACCTGGATGGAGAGTAGCGAGTGCAGGCTAATATCTTGCTAAAGGATATTAGTGCCATGTCTGGATTCAAACCCTCAACTTTTCTTACAATTTTGGATTATATCTGGGTTACAGTAAGACAGGAAAATCAGCATTTAGTGAAATATTTCTAATATGGACACAAGTTGTGTAGATGGGTACCTGAAATGTTATGCTGTGTGTACTAAATACATGTAGATCTGGAAAGCAGAAATAAAGTAAAAGTTTATTATAATGGCAAGGGTTTTTTAATCTAAAAAATAGAATGATTTCTTAAAAATAACATTGGTAATACATGTACGTCTTCAAATTCCCAGAATGTGAGTGTATTGCATACTTCATTTACGGGATTTATCTCTTTCTATTTATTCTGTACTACATGTACAATACCAGGGACCACACACCAACATGCATGTTATGAAAATTAGGTCGTTAAGATATGGTTAACTACGTCATCAAAACCACTTGATTAGTCCGTATCGTGTGTGAGTTGCCTTTGTAAAGTGTTGGAAGAGAAACTTTTCATATACAGTGACAGTTTCGATGGTGTCATCAAAAGTAGTCAAAGTTGTTGTGTTTACTTTAATATGTCTTTGACGATACACGCCTTCATGCGTACAGTGCAAAATCATTTTTTTACAAATTCTTTATAAGATTGTATAAAGGTACTTGGTTTAAAGACTTTGTTATTATTAAGATATATAATGAGCCTCCCTAGACTGTTTCTTGCATGTGATTTCCTGGAATTTTATCTGTATATCCCTCCCATAATACAACCCCCCACAGTTATGAGAGTTTCAACATTTTAACCACTATGTAATAACATATTCCCCAACCAATCTGACTACAGATTTTGAGTTTTGCAGCAAGACATAGTCAGAAGAAATGTGAATCTACAATTTTTGCCCTGTCATTCTTGATAAAATTTGTAGATATTTGTGATATATGAGTTACAATGTAATCAACTTCTGTGTCAATAACATAGCTGTCAACTGTTACAACAAAAAAATTGTAATTGTTACGAATTTCCTACCCTCGTTACTAGGGCTGCGACGTGTAGTCGAATGCTCGAGTACCCGCACGGTTGACCACTACTCGGGTACGATTTCTAGTACCCGAATATTCGGCCGCAACAAAAAAAAAAAAAAAAAAAAAAAAAAAAAAAAAAAATCTGTCCAGGCCGACGCTTACCCGTGCCTGGGTGAGCGGCGGCCGCTGGCATGGTGCCGTCGGTAAAAATGTTTCCCAAATCAAGCACTGTCAAACTCACCACTCAGAAACTGGGACCAAATGTCTGGATTTCTGTTTGGACTTGGAGGAAAATGGATGATTCTGCCATCACAGCATTGTTTACTGTTATTATTATTATTAAAATCGGCGCCTTCAACTGCAACTCGAAGTTAAATTGCATGCGTTTTCGGCGACAGAACTGGGATACTGCTCCAGGTATGGTGGTGGCAAAAAAAATAAAAAAAATCAAAAATCAAAAATTATAAAAAAACATGGCGTCCGAATATTCGAGTATTCGCCTGTGAGCCTGGGAGTGTACTCGGGTACCTCATTACACTGTTATGCACAGCCTTACTCGTTACGAAATTACGAAGACCCCTTCTATCAGGGAAAAAATACACAGGGGCTCAGGGCGAATTAGCCCCCAAAATGCCCAAAAGAGTCCCCAAATTTTGCATAGAGTTCAATGCAAAACAATTTAAAGAGTGTTATTGTCATGCAAGCAAGCTTGAAAAGTAGCCACCATAATTTTTAAAGTAATTTTTTCCCTGCCTTCTATTATCACGAATTTCATTGGTTCATCGAACACACCAGTCATGACAAATAAAAAGAAAATCTTCCTGTATGTAGGAACTGTAAGAGACATTGATCCATGTTTCTTTTAAAATACAATTTTTGTCAGTAAAATACAACTTTTGGGATTGAAGAATACAGTTTTTGAACTCCAGAGTTTGGCAGGTCTGACATAAATGTGTGCTTTGCGCACATGATATTCAGTTTGTTACTAATTGACAATTCCAAATGTTATGCAATAGATGTATGAGTTACAACACCCTTCTGTGTCAAGTGATACATGTACATAAAACCCTTTAGTGTCAATTGATGTATGAGTTACAATGTAACACCCTTCTCGCTCTTGGCAGACATGCTATCTGCCTTCATGACATTTCTTTTTGCATACCTGTAAACTTATTATTGTAATGTCAATCCTGTTTTCAGCTTCATGTAGAGATGGCTGATGAAGCTGTTTGTGTTGGCCCAGCGGCATCCAAGGACAGCTATCTCAATATGGATAGGATATTACAGGCCATCAAAGACACCGGATCACAGGCTGTAAGTATACCGTGTCAGGTTATCAAGTGAATACATACAATCAAAACATGCCATCAAAGACACCGGATCACAGGCTGTAAGTACACCGTGTCGGGTTATCAAGTGAATACATGTACATACAATCAAAACAGGCTATCAAAGACACCGGATCACAGGCTGTAAGTATACCGTGTCAGGTTATCAAGTGAATACATACAATCAAAACATGCCATCAAAGACACCGGATCACAGGCTGTAAGTACACCGTGTCGGGTTATCAAGTGAATACATGTACATACAATCAAAACAGGCTATCAAAGACACCGGATCACAGGCTGTAAGTATACCGTGTCGGGTTATCAAGTGAATACATACAATCAAAACAAGCCATCAAAGACACCGGATCACAGGCTGTAAGTATACCGTGTCGGGTTATCAAGTGAATACATACAATCAAAACAAGCCATCAAAGACACCGGATCACAGGCTGTAAGTATACCGTGTCGGGTTATCAAGTGAATACATACAATCAAAACAAGCCATCAAAGACACCGGATCACAGGCTGTAAGTATATACCCTGTCAGGTTATCAAGTGAATACATACATGTACAATCAAAACAAGCCATCAAAGACACCGGATCACAGGCTGTAAGTATACCGTGTCGGGTTATCAAGTGAATACATACAATCAAAACAAGCCATCAAAGACACCGGATCACAGGCTGTAAGTATATACCCTGTCAGGTTATCAAGTGAATACATACCATCAAAACAAGCCATCAAAGACACCGGATCACAGGCTGTAAGTATACCGTGTCGGGTTATCAAGTGAATACATACAATCAAAACAAGCCATCAAAGACACCGGATCACAGGCTGTAAGTATATACCCTGTCAGGTTATCAAGTGAATACATACCATCAAAACAAGCCATCAAAGACACCGGATCACAGGCTGTAAGTATACCGTGTCGGGTTATCAAGTGAATACATACAATCAAAACAAGCCATCAAAGACACCGGATCACAGGCTGTAAGTATATACCCTGTCAGGTTATCAAGTGAATACATACCATCAAAACAAGCCATCAAAGACACCGGATCACAGGCTGTAAGTATATACCCTGTCAGGTTATCAAGTGAATACATACAATCAAAACAAGCTATCAAAGACACCGGATCACAGGCTGTAAGTATATACCCTGTCAGGTTATCAAGTGAATACATACCATCAAAACAAGCCATCAAAGACACCGGATCACAGGCTGTAAGTATATACCCTGTCAGGTTATCAAGTGAATACATACAATCAAAACAAGCCATCAAAGACACCGGATCACAGGCTGTAAGTATATACCCTGTCAGGTTATCAAGTGAATACATACAATCAAAACAAGCTATCAAAGACACCGGATCACAGGCTGTAAGTATATACCCTGTCAGGTTATCAAGTGAATACATACAATCAAAACAGGTTATCACTGAATCACAGGCTGCAAGTACATGTATACCGTGTCGGGTTATCAAGTGAATACATACAATCAAAACAGGTTATCAAAGCATCACAGGTGGTAATATTCAGTGTGAGTAAAAAAATGCAGAATACTGCAGGCCGTTATTAAAAGAGATTGCATCCAAGACTCAATACTAACACGTGCCCAAAATATGTTGGTGCCCAAAATTTAAACATTTTATAATGGAGTTTATACAAAGAGGCCCTTGAAATTTCAATCCCGAGCCCATGCCAAAAAGTTTGCTGTATAGCCCTGCTGTATTTCAGGCTATGCTTTACTTCAAGTTGGACCTAACTATAGCAGGCCGTTCATGCCACTGGTTGCTTTCACCATTTACTGGCATTGGTCTCTCAAGAGACTTACAAATCAATCATCTACAAAATTTATGTTTTTTGATAATTCATTATTGAAGAACAAAATATAAAGATCATAATAGTGAGAGAAACCAGTGGCATGAAAGGCCTGCCATTATGCCATAGATAGTTAAGCCCAACTTAAAGTCGATCTTAGTCTTTGTAAAACCCCTCACATCATATTGAGTGTAAATATTCCATGAATAGAATACTTCCACCCAAGACACTATATTTTGAGATGTGAGTGTAAAAGGCTCATTGCATTTTGATAAAAGTAATAATATTTCTCAGGTTTCTGAAAATTAAGCAAACCAGTGCTGATCTTATAAAGAGTTGCAATTGATCCAAATCAATCACAAGTCCTCTATTTAATGGCAAGTTTGCACTACCCTATCTCTTGTGTACATATTTGCGATTGATATCATTCACAAATAAGTTGTGATAATATCAACTCTTTATGAGCCGGGGCCCAGGACCGTTTTTCTTTGGCTAATATTGACTGACGTCTCTCTCCGATCTAGTAGAGATACATGTAGGAAGGGCAATAAATGAATTTATAGCTATTAAACATGCACATATGCATGTCATTGGCACCCACGTGACATGATCCAATCTAGAAATTTATAAAGCGCCAATATCTAGTTGCCTATTC
The DNA here is from genome assembly GCA_035222895.1 of Strongylocentrotus droebachiensis. Classification (NCBI taxonomy): domain Eukaryota; kingdom Metazoa; phylum Echinodermata; class Echinoidea; order Camarodonta; family Strongylocentrotidae; genus Strongylocentrotus; species Strongylocentrotus droebachiensis. The sequence goes on along the minus strand of JAVYIG010002983.1, from coordinate 19,072 downwards.
AAAGGCGCTGATGAGACTAAAACACTACCTAAAATGGGGATATGACACATATAGCAATTGGGCAAAATATTTATAGTCATCGTTTGTACATGTAAAATTGGCACTCACGTATTATAATATGACATGTTTGTATAAAAGGAGCCCAAATTTCAAAAATATTAGAAATTAATAGTTGAAAGAGATAAAAACATTGTTTGTAATTGATTCTTACAGGTACACCCTGGATATGGCTTTCTTTCAGAGAATATGGAATTTGCAAAGAGACTGGTAAGTCAAGTCTAATCAACATCAATTGTACAGCAACAAATACACATGAATATACAAATGCCTATAAATAATATGACATTTGCAAGGAAGCTGGTAAGTCAAGACTAGTCATGCTCACATACAGATTAGATCTCGGTTCAGATCATTTATGATATAAACTTTATTTTACAAATGAACTTTTTCAAAATATTTATTTCATTGTCTGTTGTCTTTCATTTTTACTCTCTACAATCCCTCCCCCATCTCGTTTCCATCTCTCCATCTTCTTTTCCTTTATTACTTCTGTCTCCCTATATCTGTCTCCTCCTCTCCTCTCTCACCCTCCTTCCCCGCCTCCCACCCTTCTATCTTTCCCTCTAATCAATTGATTTATTCTTAACTCTAAGAATATATAATTGTTACACTAAGGACCGTTGTAGTAGTTGACATCAGATTCATCATGTAAGCTATGACACAAAGGTTTTTGCTCTAATCATCACTCTGGATATGAAGGACCCCTTGCTAGATGTGCATGTAGGTTTATACGATTAATCCCATAAAGTAAAACTAATTATAATGATAATGGAGTCTTGTATAGCGCTCCTGTCTGGGACAAGGGGTATGTCTTCACTAGCTCGAGATTGCAAAATATCCCGCTATTTGAACTATCCCGATCGCAAACTATCCAGCTAATTTGCGTCTTCATCAGCCCAAAGTCGCAATTAGCAGGATATTTGGTCGGGATTGTCATCCCAAGATATCTTGGGATAGTTTGCAAAATATCCCACTATTTGGCAAAATATCCAGCTATTTGTCCGGTGCATTTTCACCAGACCGAAAACTCGCACTATGGGCGAACGCTGAGCAAAATATCTCAAGCTAATTTCTCAAGGTCGAGTTTCAAGTTTCGAGGTCGAATCTCGAGTTGATGAAGACGCAATTTGTAACTTCGGGATTATTTCCCAAATCAGAAATAGTGGGTATTTGTCAATCTCGGGATGATGAAGACTCGCCTATTGCCCCTCCTGGCGCTCCAATATTATTACATCACAAGGTCATTCTAAATTATACTAAATCATGGAAGGGTGTGTAGTACAGTTTGGAGCGACCCTCATACATGCACAAGTGTGTTATTTGTTGACCTCATCAAGGCTATTCAAGAAATTGATACTTAACTCTTCTCCTTGTTTTGTGCTCTCAATACCGGTATGTAGCCTATAAAAGTTTCCTTGCTAATACAAGGCCTTCACAACTAACATTTGTCTTAGCTTCAACTTTCAATTATCACTCTTCAAAGTTGTCAGAACCTCCTTGAAAAACAATGCCTCTGATAATAGATTTTACTGGTAGTTAAAGGCATGAAGTACATGTAGTATGGCTTATATTTGTCCGCAAATATAGCATATTTCTAACCTTGTACTTTTAGTTTCTCAAGTGGGTTAATTCTTCACGTTGTTAATGCATATTGAGCTTCACAACGCAGAGGTTGGGCACTAGTTGTGTATACAGTGCGTCCCAGAAAACAAACACTGAGAATGATCGATGTTTTATCATAACTTAATCACAAGTAAAATTAATATATAACACATATTTGTAAAGCTTAGATCCTCCTCTTTCATTTGATGCAACTCACAGGATGCATATTTCACGCATGAGTGATTAAAAACAATTTGAAGAGAGGGTACCAAAAAGTCATATTGCTGGCGGTATCTGAATTTCAAAGAGAAAATCACATTTCTAGAAAATTCATTTTCTGCCCTTTCATATGACACCTCACTCAGGAAAAATGAGCCAGGAATAACAAAGTTCTGTTTGTTTAAAGTAATGCTTGCATTTCCATAATTTGATTAAACGAATTCTTTTGCACTGGCTGCCTGCCGTAGCAACAAACATAGTTGACAAAAGACTTAACTCCGTTTCGTTGACGATCAGCCATGCATCAAGTCTCTCGTCTTCTTTGTGCATGGCTGATCGTCAATGAAACGTAAGTGAAAGCTTTCCTAGGGTTTCACTTTATACAAATTTATTTCACAAGACTCCCAAGTTATGGCTGTTTAGCATGCATGTAATTAATTTATGGTCATCTCTGTGCTTGCCATTAACCAAATTAAATCTAGATCTCTCCCTTTATTAGTGCTTGTATTAAAAGTGCTAGATCTCATTTCATCCAAACTTTTTGAAACAAGATATTATTTAGATGAGATCCTAGGATGACCTGCGGAAGTGTCTGTTTTTTATATTCCTCCTGTGAGTACTTGGAATATTGTTTTAAATATATAAAATCAGATCCGGTTTTTCCTTGTGACCCTCGTTATCAATGACTTCCTTCCCTCAAACAATCCTCTTAAAATCATAGAGATAGAGATAGAGAGAGACACACACTTACACGCACATTGTCATTTAATCCGAACTTTTTGAAAAAAGATATTATTTAGATGAGATCCTAGGATGACCTGCGGAAGTGCCTGTTTTTTATATTCCTCCTGTGAGTACTTGGAATATTTTTTTAAATACCGGTATATAAAATCAGATCTGGTTTTTCCTTGTGACCCTCGTTATCAATGACTTCCTTCCCTCGAACAATCCTCTTAAAATCATAGAGATAGAGATAGAGAGAGACATACTTACACGCACATTGACAAAGAGAGAGATAGAGCCCAGATAATATCCTTGAGATGAAACAGGAAGTTAATATCGTTTTAATTTGTGAACGGAAGCTGCAGTTTTAACGACCCTGTTTGATTATACTATCTTCCAGACAGAATTTTTTTTCTTCAGTTTCTATTCCGCCAAATGCAGTTCCGGGTCTGCAATATATACATGTAAACTATCCTCTCTCACTGCCTTATCATCATGTATGAGCAGATTCGTTGGTTCCTGTTTAGAAGTGAGACTACTATTTATCGGAACCTGCAGTTTTAACGACCCTGTTTGATTATCCTATCTTCCAGGCAGAATTTGTTTTCTTTAGTTTCTATTCCGCCAAATGAAGTTCCGGGTCTGCAATACATAGACTATCCTCTCTCACTGCCTTACCATCATGTATTAGTAGATTCGTTGGTTCCTGTTTAGAAGTGAGACTACTATTTATCGGAACCTGCAGTTTTAACGACCCTGTTTGATTATCCTATCTTCCAGGCAGAATGATTTTTTTCAGTTTCTATTCCGCTCAGACTCAGTGCAGTTCCGGGTCTGCGATACATAGACTATCCTCTCTCGCTACCTTACCATCATGTATGAGTAGATTCGTTGGTTCCTGTTTAGAAGTGAGACTACTATTTATCGGAACCTGCAGTTTTAACGACCCTGTTTGATTATCTTATCTTCCAGACAGAATGATTTTTTCAGTTTCTATTCCGCTCAGACTCAGTGCAGTTCCGGGTCTGCGATACATAGACTATCCTCTCTCACTGCCTTACCATCATGTATGAGCAGATTCATTGGTTTCTGTTTGGAAGTGAGACTACTATTTAAAGGGACTGTTCAATTCAATTCAATTCCTCTTTTCCTCTTTCATCAATCGTTCATATTTATAATGATGGTACATTTTAACATATTCACATATTTATATACATATAGATCAATTTGCACAATACAATACATTAAAAAAATAAACATGAAATTGAAAGGGAAGGAGGGCCAACTAAAAAGCAGAGCTTGTAGGGTGTAAGCCCCCCTGTAAAAGTAATTATCATGAATTATTATTTTATGAGAAAAAAACAACAACAATAATAACAATTACTTATTCAGTAATACAAAAAAATCACTTTTAAACGCAAAACATTGATAAATACATACATGTTTATAAAAAGAAACAAACAAAGTTGCATAAAGTCACACTACAATTTATATTTGATTGCGGGAATGTTGAATAGTCTTCGAATGATTGCAGGCCTGGTGATGGAAACCTATTTGTGAGTTTCCTCACAAATCTTCTACCCATTATAAGAAGAACAATAAGTACTTATTAGTTTGTGTCAAATGCAAATGCAGATGCAGTTTCAGCAAAAACTTTCTTTATTCACCACTACTCAACAATCAACGTACGCATACCATTTGAAAAGAATAAAATATAAATATATGTGGATTTCATTGGCATATAACACACCATTTATTAATCATTTACAACTAACCGTTCAGAATCAAAAGCTACTTTTATGATCTGATTGCACCACTTACGCTCAACATGCATGCAAGCAAAGAAACATATAAGAAGAGAGATGAAACTAAGAGTGATAGATCTGAAAATTGATCCAATTGATGGTAAAGTTCACCGGCATTAATGGTACTACATGTATGTCCCATTTGCAGGTCAAAAAAATGAAAAGATTAAATTCCAACGCCATTTGAAAGACAATACTTATTTAGAACTTCCCTCAAAATGAAAGGGCTTGAAAATGGCTTTTTGTGGGAAAATAATAACAATTAGTTGTTGAATCAACATAAGTGATTGCATTCACCGATTTTCAGTTCCTTGAACCGAATGGTCATGGTTTGTGCTGCACAAAGATTCAATCACTTTAATTTTGTAGTAGTGGGTTATTGATGTAGAAAAATGCTCATGTAACTGTTACAGCTCATTTTATGTAACTACATGTACATGTATATTATTACCAAAGAAAATAAAGATGTCAGTCAGTCACTCAATAGTGTCTGACAGTCACTTAATAGTGTCTGACAGTGAAGTCTAAAAAGTAAACGGGTTTCCTTGCGTAATTTGAATACTAGGATACTGCTAACTTATAAATTTCACAGATAGGACATAAAGGACATATATTCATAATTCCTGCAAAGTTCTACAGAATTTGATGTTGGCTGCAATAGGGACATAGTAAAATAGGTTCTATAATTTAGGTAATCTAATTGCACAAATGGCAACCCATGACCATGCATTATACCACAATCCATGGCTACAATTCATAATACTTGGCTAGATTAAAAAAAAAATCACTAAAAGGAGACACAGTACTGCTATGGATAATTGTAGAGAAGAGTAGAAGAGAGAGAGAGAGAGAGAGAGACACACACACACACACAGTCACACTCACACACACACACAACGACAAACAGACATACAGACATACAGACATAGAGAGAGAGAGCGAGAGAACAACAAGTGAGCAGAGTCTAGAGAGTTCAATGTTCAAAAGGTTTCTAAACAAAAAGATTGATCATACATTGATATGTATGTACATGTACATTGTATGATGCTGTATGTACATGAAATAATTTACAAAATTTGCTGTTTCGAATTCCCAAGCATATATTCATATTGAAATATATATTGTATAGAAATAGAAGGTACAATATATATAAAGAACTTGTTGCAATTGCTCCTGATCAGTTAAACATATATTATGCTCAGCGCTAATAGTATACAAATAGTGAATGGTCATGAGTGCAATGGTACAAGATTTTGCACGAGGTTAAAGATAAGAGACGATATATTCAACGAGGCGCAGCGCGAGTTGAATGGAGCGTCTCATCTTTCACCGAATGCAAAATATTGTTCCATTGCACGAATAAAGACCATTCACTATTTGTTTTATACAACATCTCGGACGTTAACGGGCTTAAAACAGTTTTCCTAGGCCTAAATCTCAGCGATTTTTGGTTTTCAATTGATAAAATTGCTGATAGTGAGCACGCACTATTAAGCAGGCAGCAAACCACGCGCGTACCATGCGCCGCGCGTACCAACCTTTATGTTTACTGTGACGCGGAGTGCAATTTCGTTAGATCCTTTCGCACCATTGCACTCTGACATCACTTAGCTATCACCATATACTTTGTACATCGTTAGTGACGTCAGAGTGCAATGGTGCGAAAGGATCAAACGGAATTGCACGGCTGGAGAATGATGCCGTTCAATAGTACTTTTACTGCATGTCATGTGATCAAGAATTGACCAATGAGGTTGCAAGAATCTTAGTACGCGTTGTATAATGCTTCATATTAAATTGAATGTTCCCTTTGAGTTTTAAGATGAAGTACTGTTTAATCGAAAACCTTTGTAAGTAATACATGTAATTTGGGGTCTTAGTGAAGTTTAGAGCTTGATTTGCCCATGTAATTGACCTTTTCCTTCCACTCTTGAATAATCTATTGTAAATATTGAGTTATCATTTCAAAGGAAGTTTAGTTGTGAATTTGAGTGAATACAGGGCCGCACTTCCTCGTTCTAAGTAGGAGTTTGGTTTAGATTTCGTTTGATAAGGAAACATACAGGAAGTTTCTAGAGTGGCAATGTACTTGTATATCTATCTTCCTTTCAAGTACCTCGTACTGAAAGGTTTCTCAATTTAAAGAGAAGGTTGAGGTTTGGGAAAAGGTGAAAAATAGTTTGTGAGCGTTATCATTGTTATTATGCAAGTGTGGAAGAACATCAGATAAAAAATGTTCCCTGAAAAGAATGGTTCTTCAAATTCCTTAAAGCCACTGTCCTACTTGTAGCTACTTGCTCCCTCTATATAGAAAACGATGCCTAATCTGCGACCATTGGTCCCCCATGATCCTCTTTTTCTTATGTTGATTGAAAGCTGAGTTGATGAGATAACCAACTGTCCAGTGACCCTTGTAGGGCGGTCTAATCCCTCCTATAAATGAGTACAGATAAGCTTTAATATTCTAAATATGGCATGTTACAGCATAAAAATTGGGACAGGTTTTTATGCCACATGTTCGTGTAGTCCCATTGACATATTTCTTTGTACAGTGCTTGTAACTTTACCAAGAATGGGCCAAATTTCTTATCATTTTGATGATACCAGAACCTTGCAGTACACACCAATACTTACAGATGATCAACTTCTTCTGATCGACTCCACACCCTTTCTTTCACAATTGATGTAATCGCATGACCAGAACTCAACTTTATCTTTGAGTTATTCAGTGTCAAGCAGCGATGGAGCGATGGAGCATTTCACTTCCACATATATTACAAATCAGTTACATCATTCTGCACTATTAAAGTTGTAAAGAAAATGATGGATCATGGAGACTGTATCATTCTTAGAATTCACTGTTTGTACTTGAAAATGATGCCCAACCTTTCATACCCCTCTAGACATTGCTTAGCAATTCAAATTTCCATTATTAAAATCAAGAGTAACTATTTACCTGCAAATCTAAACAAATATTAGGTAGTTCAAGAGGGCAAACAGAAAGCTTTGCATTGATCTTCAAGCAGCATGGAATAACACATTTATACCATACATTTTATTTTGACAGTTCTCAGGGTTTTCTTTTATCCACAGAGGAGATATGTTAGCCCTGGGGGCTGTTACATTTTGTTCTCTTTCTTAGACTTCTATACACTGTCAAGTTGTGTGAACTTTATGTAACCTTTTGGCTGCAAGAATAAGATGCCACTTCAATGTGGAATTGAGTTTCTAAATCCTTGCAAGTACCTGTTAGTTGACTACGACATCCAGTCCAAATTTCTTTTAAAAGTACACTGCACTGATATTGAAACAGGAAAAAGAAAATGGTTAGGACTATATATATTTTTTATCTGTTGTCTTTACCTTGACCTGATAAGCGAGCTCTTTTTCTCTTTTTTCTCTCTTTTCTCTCTTTTTTCTTCTTTTTACTGCTTTTCCATGTATAACGTATACTGTATAGAAAAGCAACTTTAAAGTGACTCGGTAACATTGTCTCGGTTTCTGAAACAAAATCCTGGATTTAGCTCATGCTGCAATGATAATTATGAACCTGTTGGTCAGTCAGGAACCCCATGACTTTTACAAGCTGATCGTCTGTCTGATTATCAAGATATTTATGATGGAAATCGAAATCAAATTTTCTGTTTTCCTAATGGTTTTTATAACACTACAGTCTACGAGGGAAAATAAGTATGGTAAAATCGGTTACTCAAAGATATTTTTTGAGGCACTTCATGATCATTTTGAAGCGCAATTTTTTTAGGGCTTCAATATTTACATGTATACACCATATCACAGACACTGATTAACATGTATACATGTAGGGCCATTTATCTCAGATTTAACATTGTTAAACAATGCCTTTAATAAGCAGATTCATAGGAATCCTGCTATTGCAGTTTCTGAGGAAAATTGGCAGGAAACCATCCCAGCCTGCCTATATAGGGTTATATTTCTATCATGTGATTGAAAGTAATTAATTGAAAGTAATTAGCTGATGTGACGTATAATTTCCTTATATGGTAACCATGTACCAGAGAAACTTTGACTTTCAAGCTTTTTCCAAGCACAAACCAATAGCATCTTGGAAATACTCAGAATTTTGTTTATTTTTCACTTTGAAATATATAAAGTTTAAGGTAGAATGAGAGTAGAAAGCAAGAGTTTTGAGATTTGAAAGAAAATACTAAGAACAAGTTAGGAAATCAATGTTGAAATTCAATGAACTTGTGCCATAAAAGGTAAGACAAAGTTTTTTGCACTTCTTCTTTCTTAAAATGTGTAAAGTCTTGTACTTGTAAAAAGACACAGAATTCTTGAAATTTAACTGCAAAGGGTCATTGAACAGTTCAATTTTTTCTTTCTTACTCAACACCCCCCCCCCCCCTTCTCTGTTGAGCCAAAACAAAATTGCATACGATCACCCTCGAAGCAGTTCCCCAAAGTTGTTAAAGGTAATGCAAAGTTTTGGGAAATTTTGAAAATTGGATGGATAGTAATTCTTTAAAATTTGGATACCCCTGTGGATGGATTATAAGCACTAGAAATTTAGCCCCAAAAACACTTCTGCTTTCGAGAAATTGAATAACCCAAATTTACTGGTGCTCCCGGTAAATTTCAAATATTTAAAATAGCGCATATAACCATTCCATGATATAGCTGCGACCATGAAAATCTCAGAATATGCAGTTCTGATATACAATTCCTAATGAGAATAGCAAATTGGTCGACTGTAGTCAAGAAACATTTTTTTAAAGCTAAAGTAATATCAGTCTCGAGAGGGAGCTATACAAAATAAAGAGTGTATTATTTACAATTTTATCACTTTAGACTCAATTTCAACCGCAGCAATGATCATTGAATATTGTTAAATCGCATATGCTTCCAATATGTTCATTTGAACCAAGTTCATGACCCCATACCAAAACTTTGTATTACCATTAACTAATATACATGTATATGACCCTTTACTCTTCTGAATCTTAACAGGCTGATGTAGATGTAGCGTTCATTGGACCAGGTAGCCGTGCGATCCAGGCGATGGGGGATAAGATAGAGAGCAAACTACTGGCCAAGGATGCACAGGTCAACACCATCCCTGGTTATGATGGGGTCGTAGAGACACCAGCGCAAGCAGTAGAGGTCGCTAATGATATAGGTACGTGTTTGCCTTCTCAGGTACCTTAGGGTGCGTTCATTCGACACTTTTCCCCTAGAATCATGGTTTTCAAAGATGTTTAGTTTAAAACACGGTTGGGTTCAAGCGATTTTTAGTAGGTCGTAAAAATAAACGTGTTTAAAAACACAAACATGAAACGCTGAAAAAGATGCGTTTTGTATCGTGATTCTGCAGAATCAATGTCGCTAAAATTCGCTTGAACGAACAGAGATCTCAATCATGATTCTATGACGTCATTATCGTGGTCTGCTTAAGGTTTGACCGACTATTAACCGTAAACACAGACAGAAAGCACGCAGTGAAGTTGACCTATACTTCCTGGGTTAAACTGCAAAGTGTGATGAGCAGTGGCTGCATTGAAATGAGCGAGTATCAGCGTTGATGATTCTAGCTTAATAAAATTGCTTGAACTCAACCCTAAAAGGCGACACTAAACTGTTATGGTAAATAAAAGCAAGCAACTGAAACTTGAAGCCCTTTGAAGATTGCAAGTAGAAGAAGAAATAATTCAAATCTGATTGGAAAATGCTATAAACATTACTGTCCATGTATTTTGGCTTTGGTCTCAAAAGTCTGAATTATAATTCACTACCAAGTTTGTGATTGAATAGATGTACATGTTTTTGAAAGTTCTTTCATTATATTATTGAAATTTGAGATGGATACAATGGCTTAGAAGTAAAAATCAATCTGTACAAAATGATAAATGTGCATTTGGGACTCATCAGAATTCTAAACCATTGAATTGGGCACAAACATGTACCTTATTGTTGCAGTGCTATGAAAGAGTACTTTACATGTGAAGTCTTTTCTTTCTTCTTCAGGTTACCCAGTCATGTTAAAAGCATCAGCAGGGGGAGGAGGAAAAGGAATGAGGATAGCATGGAATGATGATGAAACAAGGTAAGAATGAGATAGAGGAGGAGGAAAAGGGATGAGGATAGCATGGAATGATGATGAAACAAGGTAAGAATGAGATAGAGGAGGAGGAAAAGGAATGAGGATAGCATGGAATGATGATGAAACGAGGTAAGAATGAGATAGAGGAGGAGGAAAAGGGATGAGGATAGCATGGAATGATGATGAAACAAGGTAGGAATGAGATAGAGGAGGAGGAAAAGGGATGAGGATAGCATGGAATGATGATGAAACAAGGTAAGAATGAGATACATGTAGAGGAGCAGGAAAAAGAATGAGTGATTAAGTTATGATAAAACATAGATAATTCTCTGTTTTGTTTTTTCTGGGACGCACTGTATAATTTAATACATGCTAGTACGATTAAATATATTGTTTCCTAAATTTTGTTTCCATATTTGTAATAATTAGTATGCCTGGATGTTCTGTAAAACTGAATATCCATGCAACATGTGAATGAAGTATTCTCATACATACAATTACAATTACAAATGATTTTTTCATGGATTCACAGGTACAGGTAATATGAAGAAAACAGAGGCTCATTCACTCATAACTATTAGATTTCCCCCTTATTTTTCCGCTGCTGTTTGCTGCCCTCTATAGGGAAGGATTCCGACTCTCATCCCAGGAAGCAGCCGCTAGTTTTGGAGATGACCGGCTCCTCGTTGAGAAGTTTATAGATAATCCTCGGCATATAGAAATACAAGTAAGAATCCCTCTCCCACTAAACCGGTATTAAAATACAAAAATCAGCATTTACTGGTTCTACTTTATAGTGTGGTACGGTATGTCACTGAAACAGCTCCTGTAGGATTTTTGTGCCAAAGTTGATTTTTGTGCATTTTTGGATTCATTGGGGTCCAAGCTATCAGAAATTGATGGAGTTCAAATTTTCCCGAAGACACCAAATTTCCCTATTGCGCGTTATATATGCCATTTTGGCGTCCAATATGGACCCCCAAGGAAATAAAGGAGGGGTCTGAAAATTGAACCCCATCATTTTTGGCCAATTGGGACCCTTTTGAAGCCAAAACAGCAACAAAAAAAAAATCAACTTTGGCAAAAAAATCCTACGGGATTACATACAGTACCATACCATACTATTACTCTGTTGTAATAATACATGAAACATGCAACAAGAATACATCTCAAGCTTGTAATGTTTCTATATTTGTACAAGCTATAGTTAAAGGCTGGAGAATTAATGTAGATTGTTGCAGTGGTAGAAAAAAAATGAAAACTGGAAATAGTGGGTTGAACTTGATTGCATCCTCAAAAATTGCATGGTAAAAATCAATAAAGTACTTTAAAGGTAATACAAAGTTTTGGGAAATTTTGAAAATTGGGTGGATAGTGATTCTTCACAATTTTGAAATATTTGGATGCCCCTTGTGGAGTTATCATAAGCACTAGAAAATTGAGCCCCTAAAACACTTCTGCTTTCAAGAAAAATTGAATATAAAAATTAATACCGGAGCTCCCGGCCGTACAATGGTAGCTGCAACCATGAAAAAATTTCAGAATATGTAGTTGTGATATATAATTTTAAAGCAGGAATAGCTATTCGGTCGGTTTTTAGTCAAGAAACATTGTTTTATAGCTTAATTAATATATTGACCTTGAGAGGGAGCTATACAACATAAAGCGTGTATTATTTACAATTTCATAACTTTAGACTCGATTTCAACCGCGACAACAATCACTTAATATTGTAGAATAGAATATGCTTCCAATATGATCATTTGAACCATATTCATGACCCCATACCAAAACTTTGTATTACCTTTAATATCGCTGTGAGAAATATCACACTTATGCAACACCAAATTCCCAAAGAGCTGTCATGAACAGAAAGTATTCATGAGTATTCCCAGCCCTCAAGCCCTACCAGAAACACGCTGAAATGTAATATCCCAACATTTTGTGAATGTTTTTATACTAAGGGATGATATTCTTGTTTTCTTATGTTTTTAGGTATTAGCTGATTCCCATGGCAATACAATCTACCTGAATGAAAGAGAATGTTCTATTCAAAGAAGAAATCAAAAGGTCATTGAAGAAGCTCCCAGGTAAGTGTGCATGTACAAAACACAAGATTTCTATTCATTTGCATGTCAAGTGAGTTAAAACACTTGTATGTTCTGTATACCTGTTATAACATTTATTTAAAGTATAGACCAGCATTATGCCGTAATGATAACACTTAAAGTTCTGTTCATTTTTACATATAACTGAAAAAAATAACCTTGTAGAGAACAGCGGATGAGGTATTATTTAGAATAGGTGCCTGGCAAAACTAGGCGTTGTGGCGTGCGCCTGTAATCCAGCTAACAGTGGAAGTTACAAACTGATTCAGCCGAGGACGTAGGTTTGAAACTGAGTCACGTCTTTCGGATGGTGATGTTTAAAGGTCGGTCCCCAGTCGTAAATAATCACATCTGATTGATACACGTCTGTAAAAACCCAATACACACATGCTGGGATAGTGATAATTGCAAAGCTCTCAGGAAGAACGGCATTGGTACTGATGAAGCTTTTCTGGGTAAACAAAATTATTATATCATAATTCATTTTAAGATCTAGCAGTTGATGTACTTGTGTAATTCCATAAACAGCCACTTTTGATGTACCTGTATATCAGACATGATCCTGTTTATATATTGTCTGTTTGTCTCTCCAGTACTTTCTTAGATGAGTCTACTAGACAAGCCATGGGAAACCAAGCAGTATTATTAGCAAGAGCCGTAGATTATAAATCAGCAGGTAACTCTTTTATGCCACTTTCAAAAGATTCTTTAAAATGTACTTCTTCCATCAGTGATGTTTTTATTTCATGAGTCTATGTATTTTCTGTTTCTCTTCAAAACCTTTAGTGTTGTAATCACTTTGGTACATTATGTTGTTACTCTGCCTATAAAATATCCCATGTTATTATTTCATTTATATGGTAAGTGTCATTTGAACACCATGTTCATTTTGACACCATGACAAGAACTACTATCACTATAGGGGAGAATGGACAAGAAACTTTCCTGAATACAGTACTAAATATGGATGTTTATTTTTGTGAGAAACAATACTAGAGAGAAAGAATGTAGAATATTCAGTGATTGAGATTCGCCAGATGATGGTACATTATAATGGTACCATCACCTAGGGGGGGTGTTTCATAAAGCTGTGCGTAAAGTTACAAATGACTTTACAAATGATTTGAATATGAAGAATTCTTTTAGCTTACCGGTATGCAATTATTATTAAACGGATTTGAGACCGAACCGGCAAAAAGAATTATATTATATGATTTATGATTCTATTTTTTAGGTACGGTTGAATTCTTAGTGGACTCCGAGCGGAACTTCTATTTCCTAGAAATGAACACAAGATTGCAGGTAAAAGTTATAGCAACCGCTTGTACAAACTTTTAAAAGCCTTGCCATTGAAAGTGATTTTGAATTTTGATTTTTCCGTGACAGTGTTGGAGTGACCCAGCGAAAGAAATATACAGACCTCGCCTGTCTTAGGATGCGTTCAAGCGTTTTTTTCAAAATGCTGTTACAAAACACAGTTACTGCGGGAGATCGTTCAAGCGATTTTTCATCAACGCTGGTTCTCACTCATTTCAAGCCCAACCACTGCGCATCACACTGCGCAGTTTGACCAAGGAATATAGGTCAAATTCGGCGCATGCTTTTAAAACTTGTTTACGGTCGACTGTTGGCAAAACCGCAGGCTACGATAATGATGTCATAGACTCATGATTGAGACCTCAGTTTTGTTCAAGTCATTTTCAGCGAATTACGTTACAAAACGCATCTTTTTTAGCATTTCCTGTTTGCGTTTTAAAACGCAACAGTGTTTTGACCTAAACGGCTTTAAAAACCGCGTTTCTAGGGTGAAAAAGTGTTGCTTGAACGCACCCTTAATTTCATGTCATTTTTTCCATCATCTCTCTGCAGGTTGAACATCCGATTACGGAATGCATCACTGGAGTAGACCTGGTACAGGAGATGATACGCGTTGCTAAGGGACACACCCTTAGATACACACAGAGTGATATACCAATCAACGGATGGGCCATTGAGAGCAGAGTCTATGCTGAGGTATGTAGGATCAAGATTTAGGTCTCTTTGGAAATTGACCCTTAAATGAACTTGATGGTTGATATATCATCAATTTATCTCTCTCTCTCTCTCTCTCTCTCTTTCTCTCGCTCACTCTCTAGGATCTGTTTGATTCATTTGGTAATTTTCAACCAATTTATTTGTTTATCTCTCCGTCTCTCCAACCCTATGATCCATATCAATATTTTGGTCTCCTATATATCAGTCATCTTCATCAAAGTATTTGTTTTCTTCTCTCCCTCTCTCTCTCTCTCTCTTTCTTTATATGATCTTTATAAACCATTTGGTCTTTGGTCCATCAGTCACCTTCATCAAATAAATTGTTTATTTTCTCTCTCTCTCTCTCTCTCCCTTTCTTTATATGATCTTTATAAACCATTTGGTCTTTCGTCCATCGGTCATCTTCATCAAATAATTCGTTTATTCTTTCTCTCTCTCTCTCTCTCCAGGATCCTTATAAATCTTTTGGTCTTCCGTCCATCGGTTATCTTCATCGCTACTCTGAACCTCTTCATCTTGACAAGGTGCGAGTAGATAGCGGTATCAAAGAAGGCAGTGAGATCAGCATGTACTATGATCCTATGATTTCAAAGGTAAATTTTACTGGATTTTCTCATTCTTATTGTTTCTTTGGTCTGTTAAATGAGACCTTTATATGAATAGAGATTCTGATGTGTTTAATTTGATGTGATGGTTATTTTACCTGACTGCTAAGAAAGCATAAATGCTTGTACATGTAAGTAAGCAACCAGACGGCCAACGACTTCATGTCCTCTCCGAGGGACCTGGTGGTGAGGATTAAAGCCTTAACAAAGAGCACTAGCGCATTGTTTTAGTTTCGAACCCGGGTCACCGGATTACGAGACCACTGCTCTACCGACTGAGCTATCGCGCCTCATTAAATTTGCTGAGTAGTGAAGCCAAAGACCAATAATTTTTATGAAAGAAAGGCCACAGGTGTATTTTTCATGTTTTGTTAAAATGTGTCTGGGATAAGAAAAGGCCAAATGTGTATTTTCATGTTTGCTTATTTATCGTTCTTTGCCTATTGATATTTGAAAAGAAAAAACAAATTTTCACTGTATAATGATATGGCAATTTAAAGGCACTTTGAAAATGCATTGAGACATTGTGTCTAATAATAATAATAACACATGTAGTAGGCATTTATATGGTGATATTGATTCTAGGTCCACATGCTCTGCTAAAATTATTATTATTATCACATGACATCATTCTGTTCTTCTGATGAATTCTAAATAATGGAACACTTTCTTACCACATTTGATAAAGTTTGAAGTATGTTAATAATAATAATAATATTAAATTGTTATATAGCGCTTTAATACAAATGTCTCTAAGTGCTTTACAAATATACTATTACCCCGGTCATTGGATTCAGTGCTTGCCCGCACACAATGTGTGCACAATCTCCACTCCCTGGGGAGCATTCCAGCCAGGCGTTACATGACGCTCAACCAACAATGACGGTCAATAGAAATATGTCATACTGTATAATCAATGTATATTTACTCATAAATCAGGAATGCATTGTCAATCACTAATGTTGTATTTACCATTTTTCAGCTCGTGACCTATGGTGCAACAAGAGAAGAAGCCTTAGCAACCATGGGTAAAGCCTTGGATACGTACATCATCAGAGGTTTGTAGTTGTTTTTGTTTCTTTGTTTTTTGTGAAAATTATGCTCAGAGCTTCCAGGTTGTATTTTCATCACTGCATGTTGAAATTTGAGAAGATTACTGAAGGTTTAAGGCTAACTAATGCCTGGATTACATTTGGCCAGCGATTAGTCTACGTAGCCCGTATCCCGCCCGTATCCACTCTTCCGTGCGGCCTCCATACGGAGGCAGGAGGCAGCCGTGAGATTTTCGTACGGATTCACGGGTTCTGCTGGGAGCTGCAGCCTCTACGACTTTGTTTCGCAGAAGGTTTATACAAATTTGAAAAATCGTAAGCCCGTAGTCCGTAGACATGTCGTAGGTGTCATTGCACAATCCCTGCACGGGCATCGCGCGTGGGACTCGCACTGATCGTGCAGCAAATGCACAATTTTTCAGTGAACATGTAGGCAAAAAAAACGCCTAAAAACGGCACGGTGGCTGCACAGATACCAAGCCTTCTCCGCGCAACCTATGCACGGAAGCTGCACGGGCTCCGTACGATTTCCGTCCGGAGGCTGCAGAGACAACACGGCTACTGCATTGAAATTGCACGGTATCCGTACAATCTCCGAGCAGCCTCTGTACGGATTTGCCCCGGCCTGCCCCCGAGGGCCAATACAAGAAATGGCACGATGCTCGTAGATGATGTAAACACAAACATCGTAGCCCGTAGACTCCTACGATGCCCCCAAAATCGCACAAAAAAAATTGTAGACTAATTTATTGTACGGCGCCCGGGGAACATGTAATCCAGGCATAACTTAGGCAATAATGTTAGAGTGCTAGGAGCGTCATGGCTTGAAGAACTTGAGCACTATACAAGAACCCAGCATTACTGTTATTAGTAGACGTATTGATATTTAATGATCCATTTTATGTTATGTTCTATAATTTCTAATTGAGAAGTGGTGATTTCCCTAAAAGAATATTGCTTTTTAATCACCGGACTGTCAATCACAAGGTCCGCGGTTCGAGTCCCGCCGCCGCACCAATGTCCTTTGGCAAGACATTGATCTACATTTGCCACACTCCACCCAGGTGAAGTAAGAGGGTATCTGGTAGGAATTTATTCCCTGAAATGCTAGAGCGCCGTATGGCAGCCATGCTAAAGCCAGGGTAATAATCGTGAGCGGCAGAGGGTTAAATCTGACTGACATGAGTGCTATACAAGAACCCATTATTATTATTATTATTATTTATTATGTTAATTATGATGTGTTAAAGTAAAAGTGACAGGTCATACAGAACACAATGTACATGCATGTTGTTCTACACTGTACAAGTTACTGCTTCATTCTGATTCTAAGATCTATTCTTTGCTTGTATTTCTCTAGGTGTAACTCACAACATCTCTCTCCTTCAGGATGTACTTGCCAATCCCAGGTTCATCTCAGGTGATATCAGCACAAAGTTCTTACAAGAGGAATATCCAGATGGGTTCTCAGGTACAGTACCTTCAGATCTTATGCATGAAGACAGTAGCTCCGAAGCCCTTACGAGCATTACCTCATACATTTATTGTTACTTCAAAATTCATAAAAAAAATCTATTTGATGATCAATGGTTGTTCGAACTGATTGCTCCGAAAGCATGTTGTACCTTTATATGCTTGTAAGTAAACAATAAGGGGACCGACGGCTTTAAGACCTCTCTGAGGGACACAAAGTCCCTCGGAGAGGACTTAAAGACGATTGACGATAAATGACGATTAATGCCTTACCAAAGGGGACCGGGGGCATCAACTTGGTTTTGAACCCGGGACATCTCTGTTCGGAGACCACTGCTCTACCACTGAGTCATTGCGCCTCCTGCATATCCGAATCTTACATGCAGCATATCAGCAGATTATTGATCATGTGACATGCATGCTCAGGCAGTGATTTGTATTATCAGACATTGTAAGCTTTTCATTGGAATCTGCTTTCTAATGTCTTTGAGCCTTGTGGTGGCATAAATATCTTAATCCCCCAGAATTTTGTATTGTCCAAATCTACCATTTTTCTAATAAAAGAAGCTCTTCATTCTTCATATGAATTGCACATTTATGAAATATGTTGATAATTGTGGAACAATTTTGTAATTAGATCTCATATCTTTGATACGTATTTGTAAAGTTGGAGTTGATGGCATTGTTACGGTTAACAAAGCAATTGATACTTGAAAGTAATAAAGCCCAGAGGCTTTTTTTGGAAACTTTGTCATTCCATTTCATTCATTTTCACTTTTCTTTTTCATTTCTTTTATATATCTCTCAGGATGGAAGCTAGACCAAGGAGAAGAGACCAATCTCAAAGCTATAGCTGGATGTTTGTATATACTCAGTCAACTCAAAGCTCAACAATTTACCAACCAAACTAGGTCAGTGGCAATAAAACAAAATATTTCTCTAAATCTACCAGACATAGCACATACATGAAGCAAAGACCATTCAGAGAATATGCTTTGGACTGTGTATCAGAAAGTACTGAGTGTGCATTGATAATGGTAGTGGGAGTGCATTGATTACAGTCTATCCTACTAATTTTTTTTGGGGGGGTTTATGGAGCTTTTTTTAATAATTTTTTTACTCAACACCATCCCCCCGCCCCCCCCCCCCCCCCCCCCCCCCCCCCCCCGAGCAAAAAAAAAAGAAAAGAAAATTGCTGGGGTGGGGAGAGGCATCTTTTTTGATTTTTTTTAAATAAAAAAAAAGGTAAAATTACCATCTATTTTAGGGCCAGGGGAGAACCCCCCCTCCTGGATCCGCCCCAGGGCTCTAC